>LSSK01000467.1:0-19984 GCA_001969505.1 Zancudomyces culisetae | reverse complement strand
GCATTGGTTCAAGGGGAGTGGGACTACACTAATGTCTTTCAACACTAGGTAGCGAGGTAAAAAGGTCTCGTTAAGAAACCGGGCTGTGGAAACCACTGCTCTAACGCAAGTGGCGTTTGGATCCCGAAGAATCCCAGGTAGTTTGAGCTTTAACTCCTCCCCCAGGAGTTTACCCACGATTTTCCTGCGAAGCTCAACACACTCGGAAATCGTGCTAGATAAAAAAGAACTATAAAAATCTATAAATTCAGTAAGTAAATCCTTCCTAATCTCGTCCCATCTGCTGCAATCTAATAAGTAATGCTCAACTGTTTTTTTTTCTTCTTTCTTACAGAACGGACATTTGGCTTTGTAATCTGGATCTATAAAACCCGAATTTGCTAATCTCGTGGCGGTCCAAAATTGACCTATTCGAATTCGACCTACGAAAAGAATGTGTTTCATGTACTGCGGGAAAGCTGCTTGTAAGTCAACCCAGTTCCTTTGTGGTCCATCTTTGCTCTCGCTTCAAATATTCAAAGGCATGGGTGTGTGATATCAAGTTAACGTTATGTATGAGCTGGATTTGAACTTTTTCGAGCAGTTTTTATTTCTATAACATGTTCTCTTGTACATATATAAAGTTTTAAAATAAATAATCTTGATATCCAGGGTCACAGAAAAGCACTGATGTCTTAGAACAAGTGAAATTAGTAGAAACAATCAAAGTTTTATTAACTTTATAATTTTAGGTGACTAAAACAGCAAATTAAAACATAAACAGTTGTGGAAAAAAAACAAATTTCTTTAAACTATTAGTAAAAGGTTGATGGGCGGGAAGCAATGATGAGAGATCTGTGTCTCTTTTGTGCTGGCTTCTTGATACGTTGTGGGAGTGGGAATCTGATGGAGGAGTCCTATTTAGAGCAAAAGAAAAGGTTTAAAAGATGTTGATAAAATATGACAAAAGTACTTAGTGATACCATCATAACTAACTTCAGAATAATGAGAAAAAACTTACAATGAATTGTCTGATATAGTTGCGTTTGACATCAGCGGCAGCAACTTGAGCGACCTTGATGATGTGGATGGATCTGAAGCGGGCACGGTGGCGGGCAGCAAGATCTTGGTCTATTATTTTATAAAAATCATTCGTTTTCAGTTTAGTTCAAAGTACATTGCCGTATTATTCGATTGCTAGAAAAACACAAGTGTTGGTATTATGAAAAATACTTACAGCATGCCTCAACGGCATCAGCACGTGAGCATTCTCTATACTCTTTGTACATGTTGTGGGTGCCAGAGCGAGAATCGTATCTGATCCAAATACCGTAGTTCTTGACGGTCAATGGCTTATCTTCTTTGATTTCGTTGATCGAAACGATTTGTGAAGCTGTCTTCTTGACTTTTCTGAGCTTGGTCAAAAAGTACCAGAATCTGCTCTTGGCGATGATTTCGTTTGGAGCAAAGATTCTCATGCGGTACAATTGAGGCTTTGGTTCCTTCTCAGTTGGGCACTTGCGTCCGATAACCTGGTATTCTCTAAGCTGTAAAATTGTACAATTTTAGAACATTTGTTAATAACGACAGTTCTTAGATTGCATTTATATACACATATCTTGTTCAAAAAATGAAAACAACAGCTATATTCAAGCGACAGTTGTGCAAAAAAAAACCCCAACCGCACTATGCAGAGATTATCATATTGGATTTTAGAAAATGTTGCAGTAATGCCCCTTTCATTCGCCTGTACATTTACAGATTCAAATTGGACATTAATTTTAGTTTCATCGTTCCGCTAACGATTTGAATCCTTAAATAAACTTTCAACGAGACCACAACGAATTCTGTAACCCAATAATCTCTGATAGCTGCACTGACGTCGCGTCCGTTCTAAGTATACTTTAAAGGCAAAAAATTGACTTACTCTAGACATCTTTACAATATTTATCGCTTGGTCTGGCAATTGTCAAAAAATAAAAAGAGGAATCTTCCGACTTGTAATAGAAAGTATTAAAACCAAATGTTACTAAAATTTTTTTGTAGATTTCTGTTCAAGGTTTTTAATTGTAAAAATCGTTCCAACCAAAGACAAAATCTATTCGCCAATAAAAATAAAGATCTTGGATTTCACCAAAAAAAAAAGAAATAAAATTTTTCGACTTTTGCTTTTTATTTTTCTGAGTCCTTTTTTTGCTTTGTTAACAAGTAGGAGCTACCCTGTCAGTATATTTCAAGATTTCGTGTGGAGAGCCTGATCGTTAATAAATATTCGCACGTCTAGATAGTTGCAAGTTTTGTACTTTAGAACAATTTATAAAGCGAATTGTAAAACATATCGATCAATCAATCATTAGTAGGAACTGCCAAAGTATAGCAAGACATCAAGGCATACCAAACAACTTTCAAAGACAACAACAATAACAGTAACAGTAACACATTATTACTTATATCCAATGTCAAAAGAACAGATAGCTGCCAGAGAAGCACACGCAAAAGAAGTGCTACAGAAAGATACTGTTGTTGTCCCGGAATTTTGGGTCAACAAATACAAAACCGAGGCTAAAAGGAATTGGTGAGTAAACTAATGGATTACTAGCATTTTGCATGCCTTCTTTTTGTTTTCCGATTTTTGATAAATTCCTGCTATAGTTTTTTTTATCATAAGAAAAAAAAGAAGGTCCTGCAGCAACTAAGACATAAGGTCTGTGTAAAATTAGGGATCTCTTCTACAAAAGAAACACAACAAACTTTTATAAAGATCGCCATTGGACTGATCGAGAATTCGAGGAACTAAGGGCCGAAGAAAGTGAAAATTTTAATCCTGGGGAAGAGGTAAGAATTTATCTAGACTATATTATTCTCTTCTCATAACATCTTTTGTTTGCAGCTATCGATGATTTTTGATCATAGATCAGTTTAATATACTTTTGTTGCACAAGTAAATCCTACCAACTCATCTACAATGTAAAAATAGACACACATCTTTGAAGTTGGCTGTGGTGTTGGGAATTTCATATGGCCACTGTTGGAAAAGAATCCAAAACTAAAGGTTTATTGCTGCGATTTTTCTCCTCGCGCTGTTCAGTTTGTAAAGGTACTTGAAAAGTTGGAACTCAGCGTTTTATTCTACTATACAATTATCATGCTTTACCTCTGTATTTATTTACAATTCAACCTCAAATGGCAAAAACCATAATCAATACGCGTATAGAAATCCTAAAAAAATTATATTTTGGCATATTTCACTAGGAGCACAAATCCTATACTGAAGAAAGATGCAAGGCCTTTGTATGTGACATCACAAAAGATGATCTGTTGGACAACATTCCGCCCCAATCAATCGATATCATTTCTCTGATCTTTGTGTTTTCGGCATTGGCTCCAGAAAAGATGCAATTTGCTGTAGAAAATCTTTTAAAAGTAAGTTTGAACGGTGCTAGTACAGTTAGCTGTGGTTTAGGCCAAAAGTCCACCCACAAGATAGAAGCGAGAATTTAAACGAATTTAACTGTGTTAAAGAAAACACTTTAGTGTGCACTACAACTGCGTACTGTATTATTTTATGTTGTCTACTATAAAGAGTCGAAATTGAGACAAAAAGAATTACTAACCTATATATCATATTTAAATTTACATAAAAGGTGCTAAAGCCTGGTGGAATAATAATATTCAGAGATTATGGGCTATACGACGAAGCTCAGCTAAGATTCAAGCCGGGTCACAGGTTGGAAGAGAACTTGTATGTCCGCCAAGATGGTACGATGTCATATTACTTCTCTGTGGAAAGACTGCGTGCCCTGTTTGTAGATTTTGGAAAACTCGTAGAAAAGGAAAACCGCTACGTATTCAAAGAAACGTCAAACGTCAAACGCAATGTGAAAGTGGACCGAATATTCGTGCAGGCCAAATTCCAATTGGCTCCAGCCGAAATATCATCTACAAACTGAGTTTTATTCCATATAAAAACAATCGGGATGGTACTTTGCGCCTTCAAAGGCGATGCATTTTCCTTTAATTATCTCGCCACAATCTCCACAGATTGTTCCATTCTTGCTATGCCAGTGTCGTTCACAAAGTGGGTCTCCATCATGCTCATAGCACTTTCCGTTTTCAAGCCTGCAACCACACTCATTGCATACAAAACATTCCGAATGGTATTTTTGCCCGAGCGAAACTACCATTTCTCCTATCGTTATTGGTAGGTTACACCGGTGGCAGTATGGTGAAAATCTCTGTAGATAATCTCGTTGGCAATAATACTTGTTTTTCCCGTTTGGCTCCCGAAAATACCCTCCCAGCGCATATAAAGGTAAACGACAGTCATTGCATACAAAATGCTGCAGATGATATCGTTTGCCTTGTATATTTAGATATGCCTAGTGTTCATTTTTATTGTTTTTATGGTTTACTATATGAGTATTAAAATACTCCCTTTCCAAGTATAACTTTGGTACCCATTGGAAAGATATCTCCAGAGTTCAATAAATGTATAATTTAAATTACCTTTCCTAGGGGTTTTTTGCAATCGTGACATAAAAGTTTGTTCTCCTTGGAGTCTACACCGTTCTTTAGACCAATAAGATCACCATCATCGTGCTCTCTATGTCTGGTAGATAGCCTCACATCCTGGTCAACTTGAAATTTTGCAGACTGTGGGGGGCTCTTTGCATTCATCTTCAGCTCGCAGCTTTCGCAGACGTATGTCACGGCACATTGTTCCATGCTGCTAAAATCTATATCTGCTTGAATTTTTCTTCCACAGATCGCACAGTCCAGCTCCGATTCGTTGTCTATAGAGAAATTTCAAAAATATGTATACATTCTTTATGCTTTTTCACCCATCTATGCGAGCTAATATGCCATACCTTGAATATGAACTTTAAAGCAATTTGCATTCTGATCTAAACTATATATAAGCTATTACCTTTCAAGCCACTACGACCAGCGAGAGGCATGTTTTTTTGTCCAAAGTTGTGTTTTCGATTTTCAAGCCCCATTCCTTGTTCTATTGTCCTTCCTTCTATGTCACCAGCATTTCCTCCGAACCGCCGGGCTGTCTGCTTTTTGGGAAGATGTTTCAAAATATCCAATTGATTTTCCAAATCCTTTTGGATTCGCTGTACCTTCTCATTGTCATACTCGAATATTCTTTCTAATGAAATTTCCTCCATCGCACCTTCATTTACGCAAAAATACACAACCCAGTAGTTCTTTTTTACGCTTTTGTTTACAGAAAACCAGATTAATTGTATGCTTGATTCTATCTCTTAAACCTCCCTTTTCACGGGGTTTTCTATTTTGATTCTCGAATTGCTAATCATAGAACCATTGATATCAATTTAATTAGCTCATTATGAAGAATTGCAAATATTTTTGGCCAACCAACAGCCTGTATTAGTAAAAGCGCATAGTTTTGGTCAAATATTTTACGCCTTTTTCAATTGGATGATTCAAATAGTGATAATTCGTCCATCAATCCCATGTCAAAGCTTGAACAATATTTGTATATTTCAACCTGTTCACACTCGGCCCATCAAAATGTGCAATGCTCAGCTATACACATTGTTGGGAGGGAGAGGTGGTAACTCGAACTGTCGCGGTGAAAATAATAAATTATAATAGCAATAACATCAGTATTGGTAATGTAACTAACTGTTTGAATAACATCTATTTACATGACCAAGCTATCAACACGCGGCTGCTTTAGATTCATCAAGAAATTGTGTTTTCTGTTTCGAATACTTGAGTGCTATGAGGTTTACTTTATCAACTCTCTGAAACTATTGCGCTGTCGCAAGCAACCATGTCAAAGCAACAATTGAAAAATGAAAAGTGAAAATTTTATCTATATTATCGTACTTCCTCTCCCTGTTTTAACCACCAGCCAAGAGCAAGAGGTAGTGAAATTGCAATCTTGGTGTAGAGGTGATGTTGAATCAACTTAGAGGTCATTATACTATACACCTCATGATGAAGATCATGTCCGTATCGGAAGATGTTATAAACACAAATTATATTTTAATAATACTAGAAAGGCCGCCGGATGATTATGTAAAAGAACACCACCACACCTACATAAAAAACTTAAATTGCGCCCCTAATACTGAATAACCAGATGAATAGTTATTTTCTATCAGTTTTGTATATTTAATAACATATCTACCGAGCGACTCATCTTCTTTATCTCTTTATTTATTTTCCTGGTTGCTACTATTAGCAACATCCACATAACATAGAGAACTTGATAAGATGCAAAATAAAATAAAAACAATAAAAGAATCAACAACAAAAACCAAGACAACTAGCCTTTTTTAGGAAAACTGAAGTGATATTGGACCTTCATTGTTCTCTAAAAGTATACTAGAGTTGGTTTGTTTTGGGTTAAGGTTAGTGTTAAATACATAACCTCGTGTTTTTGCCTCATTCAACTCAAAATTCATATTTGTTCCACGGTCTACAATTCTAGTGCTTCCTTTGAATGCCCTGAGACCAATAAGACCTGAATACTTGCTAAGCATGCTAACATCAATGCTTCCGTTTTTCGCTCTTACATCCACGTACGAATTATCAGCGTTCTGTAAAAATATCCTGCTTGTTATATTGGCATCGTATGTTTGCAGAGTCACTCCCTTTTCAACGTAGAATGCTGTATCAATGCTGTTTGCTTTTGTTTTGATTATTGCAGTACTTGCTTTGACAAGCTATGTAAAATTATAGTAAAATAACAAAATTACACTTTACCATTGGCTGTATTCAAATCGTTTCTTCTAAACGGATTATTAATAAAACTTACCTTGCTTTTGAGCTTTCCAAGTGAAGATTCGTAATGTAGGTTGGTGACATATGGGAGCCTATTTAATGATGTTTCGTCATACTTGAAACTTCCTTGCTTTGTGTATATAAGCAAAGTCTCCAGATCGCTATATCCTCTTGGAACTCTGACATCTACCACGGCCTTTGCACTAGCATCCCCAAGCTTTTCGCTCTGATTCTCTAGTAACAAGTTTAAAGTGACTCCATCCATGCCTGTTACCGTAAAATTTGATTTGACCTTATTTGGACTGTCTGGATTTTGATATATTCCTGAGATGACTTTAATATTATCTCTCTCTAATCTATCAAATCCAAATGTAACATCGACATCTATCCACAACTCGCTAAAGATTATGATTCTCTTAACTTGTGCTGTAGGAAACTTTGCAGTTGCCTTTACCCTTTCCAAAATCTTCTGTTTCTTTGGGGTATGTTTGTCCTAATTAACAAAGCATGTTGAGAGGTTATAAAAATACAAAACTTTTTATTTTTTTAGCAAATGAAATTTGCTTGGATAAAATACACATACCTTGGATAATTCCTTAGTGGGATGAACATCCAGGTGGTCAATTCCAAACATTGTGAGCCTTATTACCAAAAACAACACAACAATGTAGTATAGTACATTTTTTGCTTTGGTAAATATTGAATGCTTTTCTATATGCATATACATACATAATGTAAATGAGAATGCCTAATATGGTAAGTGTAGGATGCGTTATTATGATTGCTCACTTTTTTGTATTTTATGCTGTTGATTGTGGATGTTTTCTTTTGATTGCATTAGTGTAGCAGACTCGAAAGTTATATCTTCGGCTATTTGTGTATATTCAAAATATGTTGTTATTTTTTTTCTTATTTCCCTATTTGTTCTTGAGTCAATACACCCAGTAGTTTGTGTAGGCATTACTTGAATCACTTTTAATCGAGTGATGTTGTTCATAAACAATATTATTTGGTAATGTAGCATCAGTAAACGTACATTCTGTTACACCTTCAGGTATGGATGCATGATTTTCGGAAATGTTTATTCTGCACATTTTATTGTATCTGCCACAGCTTCGATATTCAGTGAGTATGTGTGTTTTGTGTGTGTTTTTATGTGTAGTGTATGATTATGATTATGATATGTCCTTTTTTATTCTCGATGATCCTTTTTTGTTATGTTAAATTATGAGCTGTTTGTTAAAAATGGTTTTAAACTCTCTTATTCTTTTTGATTGTACTTACAATATCGTTCAGGGGATGCCCTTTTCTGCTTTTATATGAAATCGGTATCAATAATACTAATGAAAACAAAACGAAAATGGTCACAAAACAAAACGATGGGTAGTAGCAATAAACCCTCCGAGCTATGTGTATTGTATTATTCCCAAGGATAATAAAATTAATGCATCCTTTTAAATGAGTGGTCTCATGACAATTTTGAAACCAAAGTTTGAACTAGAAATGTTACACTAACCGATAAATGGCTGACAAAACACATAGCACTATGGCATTTACATTTGCAATAGTTTTGTTCTATCCACAACCCACTTTTTTTTCGTTTCATAATGAATAGCCAGACCTGTACAGCTTGTTGCAAATGAGCCAAGCAGAATTATTTTTAGACAAACTCAAACATGAATCCTGCAATAGGTCCTACTTTTCTGGTAATTCGATGGGGAATAGGTGCAGCTATAGTTTGTATCTATGAATATACGCTTTTTTAGATTTTCAATCTATAATTAACTGTTCATGTATTTATTTTCTGAGACTTTTCAACATATCCGCTAAAAATTCTATGGCCTTTCAGGCGCCATTTGCTGTTTTTTGTTTTTGGTAGCTTTCTATTTCGTACTTTCTGTTAATTTATAGCTGTTATATTGTCTTCATTATTACTAAACAATACGACGCGCTTTTATTGATCAAATCCGCTAAACTACATAATTAAAAATTCTATAAAATTAAGGATAATTATATAACCGAAAGCAGAGGCTGACCCCCAATGAACACAAAATCGTCGATATGTTTTAATTTTTTTTATCTTCCCTTACATTTATTATGAGAACTTTTTTGATTAATGTTAGCTACAATCTACCACCAACGTCCCCAACATTTCGACCTCCACTCTAAAAATGATAATGGCTATTAGCAAAAAATTTGAAATTTGAAACATTGACTTGTCGCACAATTATTGCAATCGCTTTTTACGTAAACAGTGAAAATCAAAGGAATCCGAGCATTGGAAATGATAAAAAGTTCAATGGAAACACTTGATCCGAATGCCATTCAGCATCAGAGCAGCACCACGAAAAATAGCCGGGCAAACCTGTTTAGTTTTTTATGCTATACTGTGGCATCAGTAACAGTGCTAATCAATATAAGAATTTGTTCAAGCATAAACACTAACACACACAGATACACAGATCACTTATCTATATGGCTACATGTAGGAGCTTTTGTAATTGTATAGATTTATACAACATGCATAACAACTTTATCTAAACCAGTGGGCAGCTACATACTGTCCAAATGAGTTAATTTTCGCTAGCGGAGTTTTTAATTATTAATTAATTTTGGGAACTGGCATTCATCAGGCTGCCTCCAAAGATTACATTGAAGTACAGTAACAATGGAAAATGGGTAAAAGTGCATTACTGGCCTTCGGGCTAATATAAAAATTGTTCACATTTTCAATTCTAGGGATAATTTTGCCTTAATACTCACAGATGGAGGTGGGTAAATGGTGATAATGAGCAATATTATTATAGTGGTAGTAAAGTGGAGGAGTGGGGAGTGAAGATAAGAGGAGAAAGAGTGCACACCCATTATAGTACTATTATAACAAAAGTCAAGTATTATCACTTTCTGTGTAAAAACTGATGGAATATATTTAAATAATACGAGAAAGTAGAACATAATATCTCTATTCATAATAGGTTGTGCGAGCATATAGCACAAGTATACGCCCAGTATAAGTTATATTGTCTTTTATATAGAGAGTCACACTGGCTTGTGCTCTGTATATTACACTACCGTTTCCTCTCTCCACTCAACTTTTTTGAATACATAAAATATTTTCGAGTATAAACGCAAAATCAAAACAAAAAAACCGAAAACACAGAAAAAATTATGTTTAGGCTCAAGATGCTTGTATTAATTTACTTTATACTGGCGCAAAACGTAAATTCAGAGATAAATGAGCAACCCATATCGAGAACTTCAGGTTGGTACTCTTATTTACACTTAACAAACCCAAAGATTTCAACAACCATTAACTTTAAGAAATACTGGCAACTTTCTTATTATGTTTACCATATTTATCAGTTTGAACATAAACATTACCTACTCAAAACGTTGAGTATTGTTTATCCAAGTCTAAAAGAAATAACGATGAACATTGATTTTATCATGCACTCATCTAAAAAAATTCATCGAAAAAGTTGTTGGCTCTTAATATTGTACATATATATTATTGTTGCAGTAATGTTACAATTGACACCGTTATGTGAACAGAATTATGGGTTCTTCGTAAAAAAAAAAGGGAGAATCAAGTATTAAAATTGAAGCGATTTCTTACAAACAACACTGGTTTGATTTTATGATTATTTTGGTCCATCTTTGAGTAAAATGAAGCTATGGGAAACAATAATCATAATTTGTGATATTAATAGATGCTGCGGCAAATACCTCAGATGTAAAAGGGTTAGGTGGAGAAACACTACCACCCAGCATGGGGATGTTATCAGGTGCGCGTAACATTAGTGATATGGTGTTAAACAATAACTCAATAAAGATATCAAAGTATAAAGGTGACACAAATTAACCAAATAATAGATTGTGTTTAGATTACATGAACGTGTATTTTATAATCTTTTTACTTTTGGTAACGATGGTTATTTCATCATTTTTCCCGAAAGATATTATACTTGTGAGCTGACTCTAAAAAGTATAACACTATGAGAATGACATCAACTCATAGATATCCCCCCCCCCAAAAAAAAGAAATCCCAGACCCAGCAATTAATGATGAGGAAAGTGGCAACTCCTCATCATCCACTGGTTTTTAGATGCATATTCTTGACTGATGTCATATATTCGGCTTGATGCATTATTTTTATACAGTTAGACAGCTATTGTACAAAATTAACCAACTCGACTTAATAACCTAGATAACACAACAGGTGCAGCCGATAATAAAAAGCCTTTTGGTGAGAATAATGAAAATCAAAATGCAGGTGATGCCAATACCGATGCACATAACAGTGAACATAGTCCTGATAGGGAAAATGTGAGCGAAAGACACAAACCGAATATAGAAAAAGAAGACGAAGACGAAGAAGCGGACAAAGAAGGGAACGAAGATGACCAGGACCAAGACGACGAGCTAGGTATACCAGGACGAGTTGTAATAAAAACGCCACCCAAGTATGTACAAACACCAATGGTGGCCATTGGAAGTAAACTTAACCTGGAGTGGACCTATGATGAAAACCTAGCCCGGCCACCAAAAAAATATTCATTTCGTCTTCAGCTTCCCAAACAAAACAAAAACCAATTTCAAGGTGAAAGATCACCAGCACTCATGTTTGATATCGCTCAAAACGTCACAACTGAGGTAAAGTCTCGGAACAACCTTTTCTCCTTTGAATGGGATCTGGCGCATATCAAACCTTCAGACTTTGGGCTTCAAGAGGGCAAAGGGTACTTTCTACACATGTACGATGGTGATTTGGGCTTTTCTAATAGTGATGCACCCCCAGCCGGGCGAATGCAAAAGTTTACACTACCAATAGCATTTTACAACTCGAGGTATGAGCAGACCAACGAGGGAGTTCCAAAAAACTATAACCCAAACGCGGCTGTCGCTTTACCACCACACTGTATTTTGTATTTCAACTTGTTGGTGATGGTATCCTTAGAGCTAGCGTTTTTCTTTTAACTTGTTCACAACTAGCTCCTAATAAAACAGAGCTGAAAAAAAAATGTATTTGATAAAAATGAAATCAGATCAACCACGCACTATAATTTTTTTTTAATATTGAACAGCTAAGATACATGCAAAAGCAGTAGCTTTGACAAGGTTTAATGGGAAGCATCTGATTTATAATTCAAACAATGATAAAATAAAATTAGTAATAAGACATAATAAACAAAAAGGTCAAAAACACACTAGAGATCTACCCTTTCTAATTTCTTCTTTGTTTTGGCAGCAAAAGAACATCACATCAAGCGCACAATCAACTGGAAATATTGTAGCCCCTCTGTATTTTACGCTATAGTTATTGATCGTCCGTGACCATGCGGTCCTCAACGAGTTGGTCTCCCCCACCATATATATTACTAGACATTTGCCACACCTGCACCACATTGTCTTCAGCTACACTACACATTGTCCACGGCTCATTAAAATTCCATGAAATATCGCACACTCTACTCGTATGGCCTCCATGGACAAACAGCAGCTCTGGAGGACCATCTGCAGCATCTTCAACACTTTGCTCATCGCCAATACGTGAAATATCCCACACATTCACACGCCTATCTCCGCTGCTGCTGGCTAGGATGGTGGGCGAAGCAGTGGGTTGAGTGGAAGACATCCACTCCAGCTGTAAGATCTCGCCTGTATGTGTTTCTAGGGTATGTAGTTTTGAGCTGATTTTTCTTATATCCCATAGCGCAATTGTGGTGTCTGTTGAGCCTGTTGCCACTAAATACTCTGATTTTGGGTTGAATTTAACGCAATTAACCTCCGAACTGTGCGCAAGAACGCTTTTGGATGCTGTGTTATTACTAGACTCTCTAGTATCCCATAGCATTAGTCGACGATCATCGCCCACCGATGCAAACATGTAGCTGTGCTTTGGATGCCAGTCTACATCTTCTACAACTTGCTCGGTGTTGAATATTCTGAGTGCTTGTAAGACACGATTTTCTTCAACTGTGTTGGCATTGATATCCCACATACATATACTTCCATCTTCACTAGCACTTATCAGGTGCCCTTTTTCGTGCTGATTCCATGAGATCCCGTATCCCTCTTTCTTATGACCCACCAACCTTAATTCTGGCCTACTTGTCTTCTCTACACCCATTGATGTGTGTTTTGTGCGATCAAATATAAATACTGCCCCATTCTCCACCACAGTTTTGGTTGCTATGATATCTGGGTTCTGAGGCATGTACCGAGCTCTGTTAATTTCTCCATCGTGAACTATTCGTTGCGTAATGTTGATTTTGCACTCTACCCCATAACCCCCTTCCTGATCCCTTGCACCTCCTGGTCCATTCTCCAGTCGCCCCGCTACATCGATATCTGTTCGTGGAATCTGTACAGTTGCTATCTGCAAATAGTTTTGTTCATTGCTCGACGTGTGTGTTCCCAACAATAATCGCTGCACAGTGTAGTCTTTATTTTCCGGTCTATTAGCATAGCATTAATTTCAGTACTCACTTCGTAGCAAGTCTTAACCCTCTCCCATCTTCCGTCCCCCCCAAAAAATTAGGCCGGATAAAGGCTAACATTAAAAATACTCGTGTATACAAACTAATAGAGTCTAACCTTTCAATATCTGGGAACCATTGAACAGTCAAGGATGGCCATTCCAGTGCATGTGTTATCAATAAATCATACAAAAACGGTGAGTTCTTTCGCCATATTTTGTACTCCTCGTTTATCTGCTTTTCTTCCTGGATGTTGATGTCCTCATCTATTCAAAATTTGAATATTAACTCTGTTTCAATTTTATCCCAACTCAATTAAATGTTGCAAAGATAAATTTATTTCTCACCTTCAACCATATTGTTTTGATTTTTGTCTGCTTCTTGCGACATTTTTGATTTGTTGCTTCGTTTCGCTAATATATCTTTTTTTTATTTTTTACTTATTATATTTGTATTCTATATCGTTAGATTTTTTTCTTTTGTTTATTTTTCACTTTTTATTTCATTTTTTTCAAAATGTAAACAGAATGGTTCGCGTTAAAACGAGATTATCTTCAATATTATTCGAATATTAATTTTTTATAAACAATATTTGTTAATTTAATTTATTTCATAAAACATAGAAAGAGATAGAAAATGTAAGCTGGCTTGTAGCCAGGTATATCGACTGGTCGTGTATATGCCCATAATTCTGAACAATTTTGCTGTGCAATTGCTTTCTATAGCAGACTGAAGGTCAAGATGCTAAACTTGTAATTTTTTATTTATTGTTGGAGTATTTGAGAAGACCCTAACATTTCTAGAGGCTTTTGTTGTTGTTAACCCAACTCTTTGCATCGTATTTTAATACTTATTAGTAGTTATTAACACTCTTTCTAATTTTTGAAAGCATAGGTATATTTATACATTGTATTGATTTGTATATATTGTTCCAGATATGTTTGTAGAATGTGTGCTCATCGAATTACCAGCAAAATGAACCATTTTTTTGGGATTATCAAGGCTTAGAACTTTTAGTACACTGGTGGTAAAAAAATAGTCCTTAGATTTATACTGTGCTTGTTTTAGTTGAGGTCTTTGTTGGTTGATACTAAGTGGTGCCACTCAACACGATTTGTCAGTAGATAGGCAACTCTTTAAAATACAACCCTGTTCAATAGTGTTGGCACAAAGCAAGATGTAAGAATTACTGCTTTTGACACTCTTTGTTATAATACCACAATATATTGGATATACAGGTCTGCTCATGTCAATACCAAGCACCAAAAGTACGTCACTTCTCTCTCAAAACATTGCAGCTTTTTTTCTTATCGATAAGAATGATGGTTATCATCAAGATATTTATTGCCGTGATTCCTACTATGGGGGAGGGGAAAGTTAAACCATATTTTCCGGCCAAGGGTATCTACGCAAAATACTTGATGAGAGTGTCTATTGTTGGTAATTCAAATGTCAGGCATTATCAGCTATTCAATTGCCTGCCTCCCATTTGCAGAATATATTAATCTACACAGATTATTGCAAAAAATAAAAACGAACTATTTTGTTTCTCATCTAGATACCACCTTTTTCTATGGGTTTGTTATTATCAAGCAATCAAAAACAAAAAAGCAGAATTGAGCGACCAAAACAAAAATGCCATTACTCAAATTGCGACCTTAAAACAACATTTCCAAATAAAAACATTCACTTTTTCTGGTTCAAACCAATGGCTACAATGGTTTTTTAGTTGCCAAATTGATTGACGTATAAGAATTATTGTAAACACTCGAAGCTCATCGAATAAATATTCGCATATTTCCTTAATCTTATGGAATTGATAATGAGCTTAATGCACATAAGGTTGCAAAGCAAATTGGCAAAATAGGCAGTCTAATCTGACTCTAATTTAGCTTTTGTTTGCAAAAAAATTCAAAACGTTATAAAACAAAACATCTCGCATCCTCAGCAAAAAAAAAATTGTTGGTTTTGTTTGAAAATAGTTTCAGCCGGATATATAGCAAACAAACGTATATAAAAATACCGAGTATTCCTCAGCACCTTTAAAAAAAAATAAAGAAAGCAATACATCAAAGATAAAACATAGCACAGCAAACAGGAATGCCCGATTTCAACGTTAAAACAGTACCTACAACCCCCTTCGCAGGTCAAAAGCCTGGTACTTCTGGACTTCGTAAGAAGGTAAAGGTCTTTCAGCAGCCGAACTACACCGAAAACTTTGTGCAAGCAACTTTTTCCACCGTTCTAGATGAATCAAATACCCAGGACATAGTTATGGTGGTTGGTGGTGATGGAAGATACTTCATGAGAGAAACTGTTCAAACAATTGTCAGAATCGGAGCTGCAAACGGAGTGAAAAAGTTTATTATCGGCCAAGGGGGGATATTCTCTACACCAGCTGCATCTAATGTGATTAGAACTAGGAAAGCCACAGGAGGAATTCTACTCACAGCTTCACACAACCCAGGTGGTCCAGAGAACGATTTTGGTATCAAGTATAATGTATCAAACGGAGGTAAGCCTTGTAGTCCTAGTATCAACTACGTGACATTCTTTATGCGCGCGTCTTTCCATGAATACAGTTTTTTATTTATTTATTTATTTTCATTTTAATTAAAAAAAACAGTACTTACACCGAGCTTTTACTGTACACTTGAATAGGACCAGCACCAGAGAGCGTTACCAACGCAATCTACAAAGCAACCACCGAAATAACAGAGTATAAGGAAATTCAGTTTGGTGAGATCGATCTGGACACTGTTGGGATAAGGAAGTACGGAGAAACCGAGGTGGAAATAATTGACTCGGCGGCAGACTACGTTTCAATGCTCGAGACGATATTTGACTTTGATTTGATTAAAGCATTCCTCTCCAAAAACCCCGACTTCAAGATTCTATTTGACGCACTAAATGGTGTAACAGGTCCATATGGAAAGAAAATATTTACCGAAAAGTTGGGACTCCCTGAAACCTCTACAATTCAATGCGTACCTCTTGTAGATTTTGGCGGCGAACACCCAGACCCAAATCTGACCTACGCCCATAAGCTGGTCGATAGCGTTAACAAGATGGGAGTTGATCTAGGTGCTGCTTCTGATGGTGATGGTGATAGAAATATGATTATCAGCAAAGACTGGTTCGTCACTCCGTCAGATTCCGTTGCTGTCATTGCAGAGTATGCAGCCCAAGCTATTCCATACTTCAAAAAGACAGGTGTTAAAGGTCTGGCTCGCTCAATGCCAACCTCTGGAGCTATAGATCGTGTAGCCAAGAAATTAAATGTAGAAATGTTTGAGGTTCCTACAGGTTGGAAGTTCTTTGGTAATCTTATGGATGCTGGTCGCTTGTCAATTTGTGGTGAGGAGTCATTTGGAACGGGATCAGACCACATCAGAGAGAAGGATGGCCTTTGGGCTATTGTAGCCTGGTTGAACATAATTGCCTATGTTGATTTGAAGCTCAATTTGCCATGCAGCATCCGTGCAATTATGAACAGATTCTATCTGAAATATGGTCGCAATTACTTTACACGCTATGATTATGAAGAAATTGAATCTAGCCACGCAGAGGCTATGTATTCTCATTTGGAATCTCTTATTGTCTCACCCGACTTTGTCGGGCGCAAATTTGGAAACAACGCATTTACCGTCTCTTGTGCCGATAACTTCAGCTATGTAGATCCCGTAGATTCCTCTGTTTCCAAAAACCAAGGATTGCGTATTGTCTTTTCCGACTCTTCACGAATAATTTTCCGTTTAAGCGGCACAGGTTCATCTGGTGCGACCTTCAGAGTGTATATCGAGAAGTATGAATCAAATGAAGATTCTTTGATGCTCGAAGCCCAAGATGCACTCAAACCACTTGTAGACGTCGCTTTGGAGATTTCTCAGATCACCAAATTTACTGGTCGCACTGAACCCACTGTTATTACATAGTCATTTTTTTTGTCTCACCTTTTGTTTGTTTGTTTATTCGCTCAGTGATAGCTATATCTATTTTTCTTTATAATTGAGTTTAAATGAAGTACTACACATTTGGTTCAAGTCTAAACTCAGCATAATATTCAGTTGGATAGCCTTGAATGGGCCCACCTTTCAGGTGTGACAATAAAGTGACTGTTTGTCGAATATTAAGTACCTTGGCTTAAGGGAGGTTGTTTGAACCCAACATCTAGAAGAAAAAAAAAGGCTAACGGTATAGTTGCAAATTTGCACTCAAATACACAGAGAAGCCTTGTCTAAAAGTACACGTTTTGAATTATTCAGCCGGCTTTAGATAAAAAAAGTCAGAGAAAGTAGTATTTATGAATGTGTATGAGTCAGTTCTACAGAATGCAACATTTGGAATCCGAGACTTTCTTACTTTTCCCATAATTTATAGGAATAATCATGTGAAGTGCACATACCGAAACCCATAATCGCGTGCATGAATGTTTGTAGTGGCAATTGGTGCGCTGTAGCGGTTATTTATTAATTCTGCGTGTTTGTTTGGTATAGACACAGCTTGGCCTGTAAATTGACGGTTTTCATGTCCAAAGTAACAAAAAGCCATCCATACTGTCTTTTGCTGTATGCCTATATTGCAAAGATCGCATTATTGATGCATATACTAATATTAGCTATTATGAACGTGAGCTCTATTTTTTGTTTATATAACAGAAAAACAAAGGCGCATTGGCATTTTTTATTGTTAGGTTTACAAAACCAAACACCCATAACAACAGGAGATCAAAATGATATGATTTTTAAGTTTAAATTGGTAGTTGAACTTGTTGCAGCTTTGAATATCAGAGCTTGTGAGATATTTTTTTATTAATATTTTGAAATATTTGGTGTAAATTTTCTCCAGATTTTAATGATTCATCCCCTTGGGAACCTGGAGTGTAGATGTACAAACAAAATGTAGGATAAACATGTATAGAGGCGGACACGCTTTCTACTCATCATTTTCAAATGCACAGTTATACCTGCTATTGAAAGATTTCGAGTTTTGGGCACTTCTCTGTAACTTTATGAAAAGAGCTAGCTTGAGTATATAAATACATACTGATGCTCTATACGTCTTAACGAAAATAGCTACTTTATATTGAAAACTTTGTATAAATACCACCATTTCCTTATAACAAAAGAAAAAAAAGGAAAAAGGAAAAAGGAAAAAGGAAAAAGGAAAAAGGAAAAAGGAAGGATAAAGAGAAATGTTTGAACAAAAGGATACAGAATTCATCACTTTATCAAGATTTGTTCTTGACGAGCAAAAATGGCATAAAGAAGCTACTGGAGACCTTTCAATTCTTTTGAGCTCATTACAAGTGGCATGTAAATTTGTGGAATCTATTGTACGCAAAGCAGGGCTTGTAGGCATGTAAGGTCCAAATGTTGACTTGATATATTATTCTTAGTAATTCATAGATCTCAATTACTAGAAAAAATCTTTAAACTCAGTGAGGGGCGTTACTCAAAGCACGCAATTACAGTTCATGTAAAAAAAAATATATCTAAACACATCTGCTACAATTTTTTTAACAAAAAATCTCGATAGGTTAGGAGAGGAGGGAAGTGTAAATGTTCAGGGAGAGGGTCAAAAGAAACTTGATGTCCTAGCCAACAAACTATTTATTCAGTCGCTGAAGAGTTCTGGTTGTGTGGCATACATGGTTTCTGAAGAAAACAAAGACGTTATTATAGTCGAACCAAAAAGTGAATGCGATAAAAATGCAAAATACTGTGTCGCCTTTGACCCGATTGATGGTAGCAGTAACATAGATACAGGTATAAATGTAGGCACCATATTTGGTGTCTTTCGTATGAAAGAGGATGCAAAAAACCCGGAAGACAGTTTTTTGGTTTCCGGAAACAATATTATTGTTGCAGGATATTGCATGTATGGGTCCTCATGTAATCTAGTCATTACTCTTGGCAACAACAATGTTAATGGGTTTACACTGAATCCGTCACTTGGAGAGTTTATTCTCACACACCCAAACATTCGAACTCCAGAGCATGGCGACACATACTCAATCAATGAAGGAAAGTATACAAAGTGGGATGAAGCGACGAAGGCGTACATCGATTTTTTGAAGCTTCACCAGGAAGGTGGAAAAACGTACGCGTCCAGATATATAGGCTCCATGGTTGCAGATGTTCACAGAACACTCATGAGTGGGGGTATTTTTGCCTATCCAGTAGATTCAGAAAACACAAACGGAAAGCTTCGCACGCTCTATGAAAGCTTTCCAATGGCCTTTTTGTGCGAGCAGGCGGGAGGCAAAGCAACTACAGGAGCCAAGCGTGTTCTTGATATTGTTCCTAGGAGTATTCATGACAGATGCCCTATATTTTTGGGCAGCAAAGAAAACGTCGAAACTGTTGAGGAGTTTTTCGAAATTTATAGCAATAATTTAACACCAGCTTTTCGCTGAGATATCCACATATAAATATACGTTTGAGTAGCTGCTTTGGATGATTACCTGTGTCCATCTCACCAGCTCCACTTTTACTATATTATAATTTTACATTTGGTTTTTTGTGTATTCACTACATAATACAATTACTAAGGGTATAAAGCATTGCTGTTAAGGTTAAATCTGTAATAGTTTTACATATATTAAAAGTTGAAAGCAGCAACTATGCTGCGATTGGGGCTATGGCTTGGTAACTAGCATTTAAACATTTAGATTATTTGATTACTTGGTTTGGTACTAGAAGAATTATATTATTAGTATACGATACAAAAGTGGAAAAAAAGCACGAAAAGCATATGATGC
>LSSK01000465.1:0-33079 GCA_001969505.1 Zancudomyces culisetae | reverse complement strand
GCCTCCTGCCGTTTGGCGTTCCGCTGCATCGGTGGTCGCTGGCCGCTTCATCAACGCCTACAGCAATCGCGACTGGCTGCTCAAGCTGATGCATTACCGCCCGCTTTTCCCGCAAGCTACCAACCCGTCATCGGTTGTTGCCGGGTTGGCTCCCATCAACAACATTGCCGGGCTTACCAATGCCGATGTCAGCGATATCATTTCGGGCCATGGGCTGTATGCTGCCCGCGTACCCACTCTGCTTGCCCGTCTTGGATTTCCTATTGATCCATCGTTGTGTTCTTCGGAAGAAGAGTATTTTTATTACTTTGGCGATGATGATAGTAATGACAACAGTGATACTACTAATACCTCTCCAAAAGCAACAGGAGAAGCAGTAGCAGTAGCAGCAACTTCAACAACAACAACAACAACAACAACAACGACAACGACAACGACAGCATCTCCACACCCTGTAGACGATAATATTCTGAATGACATTTTGGACGGAAAAACACCTTCAAAACCCTCTACCGCCACCAATAATGGTTTTTTTTTATCTAGAATCTTTTCTAAATAACCCTAACTTAATACAAACTTTTCATTCCTTTTCCTTTTCTTTTTCTTTTTCTTTTTCTTTTACATCCTCTTTCCAAATTGGAAAACTATATAAAAAAAAGAAAAGAATAACTATAAAAGGGAAAAGAAAAGGGAATGATTTAGTTAAAATGTTGCTGTCTTGACTATCATCACATTTTCTAAATTCTTTCTTAGATTTGCCGTAATTCTTCGCACGACTTTCATTCCTTCTGCTCCTCCTATTCCTCTGACTTCTGCATATACTTGGTAGCTACCCCGTCTATACATCCCAACCACCATATTTCCTCCCTCCAATCCCATCCCTAGCATCACGGCTTGCGTCTTGCTACGTTTTTCTTTGATCTTTTTTATTATTTCCACTATTCTTCTACCCCCAACTCTCACCTCTTTTCCTTTATCCCCATCTCTGTCTTCATATTGCTGCTGTTCATATACATTCCTTACTTCTATATGTTGCATGTACTTTTTGTCCTTATACACATACCATAATACATCATGCTCATTCCTTATCTTATCCACAATACTATCCCTCCCCTCTTCCTTTTTCCTCCTGCTTTTTTTCTTTTTTTCCTCTTCCATTTTTCTCATTTCCTTCTCTATCGCCTTTTTGTATTCATTCAGCTCATAAAATGCCTCTCTATTATTACTCACCAACACTATACTCAATTCTCCTCCTTCCACTTCCACATTCGCCTCTGCTCCTGCTCCTGTTCCTGCTTCTGCTTCTGCTCCTGTCCCTGCTCCTGCTCCTGCTCCTACTCCTCCTTCGTCTTCTCCTTCTTCCTTTTGTTCATTTTTACCCACTTCAAGGTCGCTACTATATACATGTAAAAACCCTTTACTATTAAACTTTGGAAAACATATTGGTGTCCATTTAGCCTCCTCTCCCCTCCTTTTCCTACTCTTATTCTTATTCTTATTCTTATTCTTATTCCTGTCTCTATTCCTATCTCTATTCCTATCTCTATTCCTATCTCTATTCCTATCTCTATTCCTATTACTCTCGTCCTCAACGTCTCCTCTTGTCTCGCTCTGGTTCGAATTCATTATCGTATTCATCAATATCTGTATATCTCGAACATACATCTTGATCTTTTTTGGCTTGATCATTGCCACTATTCGGCTGTTTTCTTTTATCCATCTCTCTCCCTCCCCACTAGTATCATTATCAGATTTACAATACACATATCGTTCCTTCCTGACTATATACCCAAATACCAACCCATTTGGCCGATTCCTAACCATTATCTCGTTTATCTGATCTCGCCTCATATACTCCATCCCCTCCACCTCCAACGTTCCCAGCACATATCCCGCCTCGTCCTGCATCCGATCCACCAATCTATCCATAATCTTCTCGGTCCCTCCCAACAACCGCCTCAAATCAAAATTACAATACCTCTCAAAGATCCCTAACAACTGTGACTTTGTCAGTATGCTGATTATACTCTCATATAAATACTCTAGCTCGCATACCATCTATTATTATTATTATTATCATTTATATTACAGTTATTATTTATTGTTTATTATTTATTATTGTTAATCTATAACTTGCCTGTTCTTCGCTCTCTCCCTTTGATGAAACCATTACTAAATATATTGGTTCTATCAACAAAAATACCACCTTATGACTAAGTATATCTATCGACCTATTTCCATTCATCCATTCCATATCATTTCATTTCTTTATCCTATTTTCAATATCCCTAAAAAAAATATTTATATACATAAACTCCCCCTTCTCACTCCAATTACCTTATCCGGTCACTAAAATCCCCAAATGTAGATATTATCGCTTGTATAGCTCCCATCAAACTTGATAGCTTGGCCTCATCTCCATACCTATTTTCCATTTTCCCGTTTCACCCCCACAACCACCAACACCACAACCACAAACCCTTGTTATTTATTTTTTGTTTTTCTTTTTTACTCACAAATATATCTATGATTTCACCACCTCCCCTCCCCTCCTCTTTTTTTTTTTTCTTCTTCTTCTTTTTTCTTTTTTCTTTACCTGCTATATATTGGCTTCCCTGCACTACTCAAGACGAAATAGTGTTTTTCTTTACTTTTCCACTCTACACTATCCACATCTATTTATTATTTTTTCACCTTTATCATTTACTATCAAAGTCATAATACACCTATGTATTGACCTTTGTATTTTTTTATTTATTATAAATACCGTATCCACTTGCCTATATTCGAATCCTTTCGATACTCAACGTAATATTCTACTATATTAGTATTATTATATCCTCCACTAGCATTGCTGGCATTACTCTGGTTTTCGTTTCTTTGTAGCTGTGTCGTCATTATCTCTTCTTCCTCTTCCTCTTCTTGTTCTTGTTCTTGTTCTTGTTCTTGTTCTTCTTCCTCTTGCCTTCCCTCTTCTTCGCTACTACCGGCACTACAGCCAGTTTTATCCTCATTTATCCCAGACGCTGTTTCGTCATTACTGTTTCTCCATTCGCCAATTTGTCCATTTTCTTCGCTTTCCTTAGAATCCTCATAGTTGCCACCAACACCATCTTGTTTCTTCTTCATTTCCTATTTCCTATTTCCTTTTTCTTTTTTTTCTCTATATCTTTGAACTCGTTATTATTACTTGACTTCCTTTACTACCTGCTTTAATTTAATTATTTTCATTTTCTCTTTAAACTCAATTACTAATTTATACTTTAGCTTTTTATTTGCCAATTTACCAATTTACCAGAAAAATAGAAAATCAATCTCCAAAAAAAATAAAAACATATTAAAACCAACTTTAATAACACTAAGCTACCATTAACACTTTTATCTGTTTACCAAACTACAAGTGTAGCATGTATTATAGAATTTGTACACAACTTGAGAGTAAGAATACTGCAGTAATACCGGATTCTCTGTGGTCTATACCATCATCCTATCCCTTCTCACATTCCATATTTTTTCTTTACACATTTCTACCTCCTCCTCCTCCTCCTCCTCTTCTCCCTTCCTTTCCTTCCTGGCTGGCTGCTTATATTTTTGTTTTATTTTTGTTTTTGACTGATCAAGCTACTGTTGCTGCCAATCCGCCATGCTCCAAGTGGCAGACCTATAGTATCAAATTTTTTAGTAGATTCATACATTTATATCTTCTTGTAGAATACACATTTGTTGTTAAACAATATAAATTAAACAGGCGTTCTCCGTTAACTTACATTCTAGTCTACAAACCATCGGCTTTATCATTTGGTAATATGTCACCAATCCAATCCCCATACAGAATAGTGACGTGATATAATACCCATCTACCGTAAACATATTCATATTCCCCCTCGCACTGTTATCTCCCCATACCCACTTCCCCGTACCAGATTCCGAGTATAAATATGAAAAGGTAAACAAATCAACTGCTTTTAATACAAAGTATCCGGGCCATGTTCCTCCAAAATTACTTAACGTGTTCAAAAATGTCATGTATGTCCCCCCAATTACCGGATCAGATATCAAGGTAATAAATGAACTCAGTGCCACAAACTGTACAGTACTATTTTAGAATTACAAAAATGCATTTTTTCCCATTTTTTAGTTCAAATATATCTACAAAATTTACCTCAAAAACATATATTTACCCTGGTATTTCCCTTCTCCTCTTTCTCCTCCTTTTTTTAAGGGATGGGGGAAGAGAGGCAAGAAGGGAAAGGGGGGGGAGGGGGGGTTCTTACCTTGCCATAGATCCAATAATTTGTGTTATTAGTACAAATCCAAAATACCCTTTGCTCATTGCTTGGTCGCCTTGTGGAAATAAATACACTGTAATCATAGATAATATACATATTGCTATCCGTACAATAAATGCCATTCGCCATGGTCTCATAGGCCTTTTACCACTACTCCATTTAGCCGCATAGTATCCGAATACTATTTGTATCGGAAAATCTATTAACACCGCCAGACTCATATCCTCCTTCCTGTATCCCTTTTCCAACAACTTGAGCTGTGTAACCAAATCGTTGGGTATAAATCCTATCTTTGATATCAACAATACTAGTATAAACTCTTTCATTTGCGGAAGCATCGATATTTGGTATAGAGTCCTGTACGCCGCTATAATTCCCGTATCGTTTATTTCCGTCTTCTCGTTTTCTTTGTCTAGTCCTTCTTTGTTTTCATTTTCAAACTGTGTCTCCGTTTCTTTTACACTTATAATTAGGAATAACGTCACTATCCCGTATATTATCGCCCAGATTCTCATATACATCCCTAAACTCACCACACCATGTTCTTGGGGCTCACTTCTCAAATATCTATTCGAAAACTCCGGACCATTAAGTGCCAAAAGAACCGTAAACGACATGAAATACCCTATATTTAACCCTATCGTTTGACATGTCGACGCATAATGCAAATTCTTTTCAGATAGCAACGTAAGCGCCCACCCATCAACTGCAATATCTTGTGTTGCGCTCAGTAATACAATGAAAAAGAATCCAAGTGAAATTTGGATGATGTTTTCCGCTGGGTTTATCATAATTTCCTCTATTGTCCCCCCAATCCTCCATAACAACAGCCCGGTAAGCATCTGCACTGGTACTATCCAGGACTTACGCCTTCCAAATGATTTATTGAATACTGAATCTACTATTGGCGACCAAAACAATTTTAGTGAATATGGATACCCTGCTAGCGAAAACAAACTGAGTTTTGAATAACTCATTTTCTCTTTCAGCATAAATGGTACACTCCCGCTAGACAGTCCTAGTGGAACCCCTTGTAGCATATCTATTTTGTTTTATTTTTGTTAACTATGAGAAAAAACAATAGTAATGATTGATGGAAAGCCCCTTTCCTGCCCAAATACTCGGTATCTTTTCAACCTATATCATTTGCATATGTATATATTTTTCTTGCTTACATAAAACAATCAGCAGTGCCATCTTTCTGTATTCCTGTGTACTGTTGTTACATTTTTCCTTATTATCTTGAGCTTTGGGATGGTACTCGGCTACTAACCGACTTTCTACATGATTCTCAGTGGGCTGTGTGTGTACTACTTCATCACTCCGTATTCGCTTATATTTGTTTACTCTTTTTAGTATGCTCCTTTTCGTCTGCTTTTCGTCACATTCTATCGAAACCTCCTATATCAAATATCGATTTATCATATAATTTCTTCTTTTTTTTCTTTAAATATATTTTACCTCTTTCTTACGTATTCACTTTTGCTTTAATTGCAAAATGCTTACGATTAAAGATATATTCACAAAAAAAGTAGCTGGAATAGTATTGGTATTATCAACGAGTACTACTTACTCTGCTCCTAGGCTCTGAAGTCATCATTGTGTTTATTTCTCTCGTACTGGTATTTCTGTATATGTAGAGGTATATGTAGGGGTGTAAATTTGGCAAAGCACAAAGAAAACGTGTCGGTCCCTATTATCCAGATGTATCCTGGTTCGATGAACTAATATTACGCACTGTCCGACTCTATTCCTGCCGGATCCAACTATTATGAGAGCGTTTATAATACTATACAACCTACACAGAATATGAACTTGTCCACCGTGATATGTGGTATAATGGTATGCTAACACGGGAAAGACCTTCAAAGTAGCTCTGAAGATGTAACGTTTAATAATGTTTTTTAGTATAGTTTATTTATTATTTTTAGGTGCCTTGAAGGAAATCCTTTTAGATATACCATTAATTAGAAATTTTAGTAAACTTGCCTGTATTTGTAGTTTCTTTTTCTTCCACGTGTAATTATTTATTCCTTGTAATTGCCACACCAAAATTATTTTTTTTTAGCTACCTGAACAAGAAACTGAACAAAAAATAAAATGAACATGAACAAAGACTAAATATAAATGCAAAATGCAATAAAAAAATAAGTAAAATGCAGGGTTGCGTAATTAATTAGTAATACCATCTATATACTCTTTTATAGTTTGGCTTCACAAAGCAGCGATCAAGAACTAAAAAAAAATTCAACTCTCAGTGGTCCACTCAATTTTGCATTTTGCAAGGTGGTTCCGGTGATATTAACAATGCCTTGTCATTACTGGAAAACGACCCTTTCAATTTTTATTTCCCCTCCCACTCGCCATACTTTTTTTTTTTTTGCAAAGATTCAAGTTATGCTGTTGTTTTATTCACAATGGGATCAGACCAAGTAATTTCCACCTCAGCCTCCCTCGCACCTTCCCCGCCTTTATCATAAAGGCTGGGGGTTGGATAGCATCCATTCATTCACCCAAATTATTTGAAATACACAAATCACTTTACTTTATTTCTTGTTGTAGCAACAAGCCAACCCATTTAGCATCTTTTTTTCAACTGCTAAATAAAACTACCTTGTGTAGTATAAATTTCGTCTAATATAGGAACCTATTGGTAAATATGATGTTAAAAAAAATTATCCTCTACTGCCAATAGAGAAACTGCCAGAGTTTGTGTACTGCTAATATCATTACAGTTTTATGTTCATACATCCCTTTACCTTTACCTTTTCCTTTATTTTTCCCGCTTTGGTGAGCTCGGTTACCTTAGAGCTTAAATATACTAGGTCATAAACTAAACCAATAGGGATAATACTATAATACACTTTGATACAGTAAGGATAGCCATGACCCATTTCACTTTAAAAGCTTGTTAACTTTTGATAGAATTAGCTCAATCTCGTTATCTTCAATTTGGTCGTTCGCTTCTGGCTTTATAAGCGTCTTAAGTTTTTGTTGGGTCATCTCAACAACAGCACCCACAAAGACAGCAAATATAGACACTATGAACAAAATTATTAGGCAAAAATAAATAAGTGCATACTCAGACTTGTACACAGTGTCTCCGTACCCTATTTCCAGTTACATATGCTATAATCAGTTTTCCTAGCACTTTAGTTGACTATTAAAAAATATTTTGGTTATGAGGCTATTACAAGGAAAAGAGTAACAAAAATTCTCGAGAATAGTCTTTTCCTTCCACTATCCTTGGTATATAAAAAAGTAGAAAAGAAACGACCACCCTCCACTTGAATATTCCTGCAAAACGTATTAAAAAAAACTAGCCAATCCTTTTCTTACCTATTGTTGTCGAGCTAACAAAACCAAACCAAAATGATCGGAAGGGTGAGAAACCCTTTTCCTCAAACACCTGAAAAAACATCACCAGTAAAACCCAAATGGCTAGACACACACCTATGAAGACCCAGACATCTGTGGTAACTCCTGACGAGTTTTTCAGAGTCTCAAGCTCCTTTTTAATTAAATTGTATTCAAGACAAACCGATTGATTGTCTTCGAATATTGTGCTAGCAACTATTGAATCTTCACCATCTATGCCGTCATAGGTATCATTACAGCTTTCTGGTGTATCAAGTATCCCATTATCAATGTCGGCATTACTTTCTATTCTTTTCATGTCCTTGATATTTTCTAAATGTTCCTCATTCTCTGTGTACTCTGTACTTTCGGTTTCTTCAAAACTTGTTGCTGTTTCTAAATCTCTCACATTTTTTGAATACCTTATTTTATCACTATCGCTGTCCTTCGTTTTGGTATACGACCGCCTATGCTTCTTAGGCTTAGTGCGAATTCTGTGTACAGTATTTGATTTCTTTGATTGGGATACCGTCTTTTCTTCGTTGCAATCTATTTTGTATCCCACTTTCCTTCTCAGTTTGTTTACTTCCATCTTTTCGGTATTTATCCTTTCAATGTCCTCACGGATTTTCAGCATTAGTCGGTCTCTCAATAATTTTGCCAATTTTTTTGCCTTTATACTTTCTAGTATTGATACTAAAAGATTAGCATAATTTACCAGGTAGAGGCCTACGAGTACTGTTGCCCCCAATATCCACACTAGCATGATGGATTTTGAAAGAGTTGTCTTTGGTACGTGATCTCCATACCCGATTGACGTGGCGCTTACTACATTTAATAATTAATATTTTCGGGTTAGTTTAGTTCAAGGATCATATTATCCCTCAACGTACTATAACAAAACAATCAAGTTAACACTTTATGTTTTTAATAAAATAAGAGATCGAGTACAATACAAAATTCAATTAAAGCAGTAGGATATAAAGTAATTAAAAAGTCATACCGAGGCAGTAATAAACTCCGATCAGGAAAGTTTCCTTCTCAAGATATTTAAATATTACACCACCAACCATCACCCAGGTATACAACAGGATAATGCTAAACTGCCACATTTTTTGCTGGTATGATATACCGCTGCCTATGTTTTATTTTTTTTTAAAAAAGATAATTATTAGCATTGGTAGTCCAGATGAATATGTTAATATTGATTGTGTTGTTTCGGATTGATATCTTACCTTTGTTTCTAAAATTTTTTGTTTTAGTGTAGTCGTACAATAACAACACAAAAACTATAAATGAAAACATGTAACTGACCACAAAATATGTAAATGCGCCACTGTACTGCGTTTCTTTTTGGTTATTGCGATTTAAAGTGAATATGTATAGCGTTACACCCATTCCGTATGCAACTATTTATAAGCAGTTATAAGTTTAATAAGACACAGAAAACCATGTCATAGTTGGTAATATACAAAACCACTTTTATCCAACATTATTCAAGCTACCAATACCAGTTTCCTGAAAAATTTATGTTTCAAGTATTAACTGTTTGCATCCAAAAAGAAAATTGTACACTTCACTTACATGTTAAAAATTCAAAGAATATTGTGAGGAATGTCGAAGTAACTATACGAATGTTTAAGGTTCGTATTGAAAACGTAATAAATGGCAGTATATTGAGAACGAACATAATGATCCGAACGGGAAGTTTTGCTATTTACAATTACAAGAGAGTGTGTTTACATGCAAGAAAACAAAGTAATGGGCTGCAATAAGCATACCCGTAAAAGATTAATCCTATAGACCAAAAATTAATGAAGCTAGAATAGAGAATTAAGACTTACCTAGGAACAACTCGTAACCCTCTAAATATAAACAAGCACGCTTCAGTGAATAAATAAAAAATAGGCAATTGTATGTATTTGATTACGAGAAAATATATCAGTTCATACAAAAAAAAAAAATTATAAGGCAGACGTACTCTCATAATAGTGTTTTTGCTCAAGATTATAATCGACTAGAGAAAGTGATACCATACCAAGTATTGCATTTGTCATGATTATCAGCCCGGATATACCTACAGAAAACCTTTTTACAGCAATCCGCTTTTTTGCCGATTCGAGTTGGTAGATCTCATTTTGTCTTTCTTTTAACTTCTTTTTGGTGTTTTCCTGCTTTTTTCTAAAAAAGAAAGCTTTGCCAAAAGTCCTCAGCCCTTGTGAATCAAGGGGGAGTTTGGATCTGAAAGAAATGCTTTTGGATATTTTTATAAATTCTTCGTCTTCCGGCATTGCAAATTTTGATGCCCATATAGGTTCAAGTACCCACCAGTTATAAAATATAGTGTGATAGCGTAGATATTTATTGCTATATTTACTGTGGTGTCAATATGACGTTTGTTATCCCCTTTTATTACAAGCCAAGTTATTGCACTACGTATTTGTAAGTACCGTTATATTACACTTTATTTTGAAAGTAATAAGAAAGGAAGTCAAATAGCATAAGCTCAACTATTGTGTTTATAAAACCAGAGAGTATGTATAATAGCAAAACGCAAGATATGATCATCTCAACCTAAAAAAATTCCCTGTTTGTACAAAGAAATATGCTAGGAAGGGCAGCACATTCTAGCGTGTGTATATCGTTATCATGAAAAACCAGGGTCTATATTTATTGTCTCAGAGACATGGATATAAATATCAGATAAAACATTCTAGTTGTTGCTATATATACAGATGGGTAGACAAGTGGATTTCCTTGCTTCTAATCTAGCAAAAGCCACAAAGATGCCCATTTTAAATAGACTTTGATTCCACTGTTTTTTTCCCTTTTTCCGATTTATTTGCATAAATTGTGATTTCGCTTTGCTGATTCGTACCAATTTGTTCTACATTTTAGCATATGAAGCATTTTGTTGGCCAAATAAATATATGATTTGTTTGGCTGTTTTCTAGTTCAATAAAGGCCACCTAGAGCCGTAGCAGGCTAAGCAGATAACTGTGTGTAAGTGAATGTGTGTATATCTACTAAGAAAACACTCTTTCTAGTCAAAGACACCTACCAATAAAAAAGTAAGAGAATATTGGTGGTTTTTAGAAAATGTGTGTTTTCTTGCAACACTCCTCTTTTATTACAGCTAGATATAGTTCCTTCTTCCCCATTTAAAATAAAACCACAGACAACTCACTGTTATTTCAAATCAGGTAATGAAAGAAGTTGAAATAAAAGTTTCACGCACTCGTCCATAATCAATTATGATTTTTCAAGGAGAAAATAAAAACGAGCACAAAAACAAAAACAAAAACAAAGCCGCCCACATCGTCGTTTATATGTATATCGGTCCTCGTTCTGGCTTTGGGGGATGGTTTAAAGAGCCAAATACCGAATCATTGGTGGAGTTTGCGGGGAATGAGTTGATCATATGCAAATGGTATATTTATTGAGTACTGCAAAAGATCACATTACAAGCAGGTTCAGCTATACTATTTGCTATCTCTTTATTTGGTTAAATTAACTTGTCACTTGACCAATTTATCAGTAGCAAATGAACAGAGTGTATTAAAAAGAAAGACGGAAACAGCTTTCCCTCTCCACCCCCCTTGCTCAGCAATTCTTGTATAAAATCCAATCAGTAGTGTACATGATACATTTCTTTTTTTGGCTTTTCCGTGTTTTTTGCGGCAAAAATGCTATGGTCATATTTCAAACGAGCTAAATAATACAACCCTGTGGATACTAGTTAGTTTCATCTCGATTGTTAGTGTCTGAAAACAAGCCCAAAGATAAGAAAACAGCAAAGGCTGAACCATAGTGGAACAGCGATAAAAGTATCCGCATTTCAAAAGTCATAAACTCAACACAAGTTGTTTGCAACATTTGAACAAAAAGCGCCTTTGAGCTTATTTAAAGCGCCTTTAAAAGTAGGATATCGTGAATTAAAGGAACTGAGAGTCGGTGCTTCCATTGGATGACTTTTGTTGCATTTATTAAATACGACTCTCATTTCAGACAACGGTTATCTAGTTACCAAAAATTGCGCCGAGAATTTATTGATAAGGTCTGCTACCTCTGGGAAGCAAAAAAAATGCAAAAAATCGATATAGTAACAGGTTTAACAACCGGGTTGGTTATTTTTGTTATTGGTTTTGTAAAGGGGTTTTGTTTTAAAGTTGCAAATCCAGCAGAAAAACTCTGATTTTTGAGCGTGATAGATCCAATAAAAGGATGGAGCGCTCTAGTAAGAGTGCAATCTGTGTGTGTGTGTGTGTACATTTTCCAGCGTTCCAAAGAAGAGTGTCAATATTAAAGTCAAAGGTGAACAAAAGATTGTATTCAAAGTTTGTTTACTTGATTCATTGCAGTTGAAAGAGGGGGGATCCGTATGAATTATGGAACCAGTGTGTTAGATACAGGAATCAAAAAGATAAGTGGTATATGGGCCTGTTTCTATTATTACGAATTTCTATTAAAAGAACTTTATCACATTGCATTAATTTAGAATATTAATTGAGCCGGTTACTAGCAAATAAAAGACACGCATATTCTTTGCGTAATTATTTGTAACCACTACGTAATATTAAGGAGATGAGGAGGTGGGAGAGGGGGAGAGGAAGGGCAAAAGAATAAAAAAGAATAAAACAAAATGGTATGAATGTTGGTAGGAAAGGGGGGTGTGTTTGATAGGTAAGTGTAATGTGTGATTGGCAGAAAATAGTGCGCAGAAACAATGTTTTGTTTGACCCCATAGTAATTTCCAAAATTTCGCTGTTTTTATCCACAGGAAGGGGCTTTTTAATATTCTGATTTTAATGCCATAGCACCACCCACTTTTCAATTAAATCGCCATTACGATTTAATATAATAGGTCAAACCCCCCATTAAAACACCAACCATAAAATTGGAAAAATAGCAGAGTGTTAAGAGCTGGTAGAAACATTCACTTTGAACTTCGTAAAATGATGAGACTGTGTTAACTGTAAAGTAAAATTAGGAGGGAGAAAAGTGGAAAGGCTATAGCGATTATCTCTTTTGAAGATTGCAAAAGCAGAAAATGTTTTATTATTATTACTTGCTGTTTTTATATATGGCAAATAGAGCACGAGGCTCCGCTTAGATTACTAAATTGCCATTCAAGCCATTGGATGTTACCAAGTTATCTTTTTGTGTATGTTCCAAAAACCCAGCTTTTTTGTAATGGGTGTAGAGCTGGTACGGAAAAAATAAATTAAACAGTAGGAAAAAGAAAAATGCGGGTGTAGGAGTAGAGCAAGAGGTTTATGGAAATATCATAACTTTTATAGGTATTGATACTAATATAGGAGAGATAAAAAACAAATCCAGCGCAAAAAAAACGAATTAGAAAGCCAAATGTTCTGGTATCTTTTTAGTTTTTTTTTACTGCAAAAAAAATGTGGGAGATTGTTTCGAGCAACGAAAATCAATTTGCGTAAATGCAAATGCTATATTTGCCACTATCTGCTGCTGTAAATGGGCAATAGTGCGCATTACATAAAAATATACACAAAAAAAAATAATTGAAAAACCAAAAGTGTAATAGGAGAAAACTAAGCGTATTAGAAACCTTGTACAAATTATACTACAACAGAAAATCTTTTTTTTTTCCAAAATTATCAGTCACATAACGTGTAAAGCAATACCCAAATGCTGTGATTATTTTTTTTTGTTTGTGCCAGTAGTTGTATTTAAGTGTAAGCTGCGAAAATAAAATTTGATTGAGTTTAATTGAAAAAAAAAACACTTGTATTCGCAGCATAATAGCCAGGGAAAAAAAAAGTATTGGCATATAATTGGCGATTTGGCGATATAGCAGTAGGGATTTTGTGAAAGCAAAATCGTTTATGTGAGAAAAAATAAGCCTGGAAAGTATAATTGAGGTGGAAAAGAAAAATCATAAATCTTTCCATTTAAATCTAGAGCCTTTTAAAATAAATTAAGTTATAGAACAGTTGTAATAAAAGCAAGCACTTTCAAAACAAACAGTATTTTGAAAGGAAACAAGAGGCTTTTTGCAAGATAAACAGAAAACAAAAATATATTACCAGAATACAAAGCTTGTGCTGGCAAACACACCTTGAAAAAGTAGGGTTGGATTGAAAAATTAAGTAAATAAAATATCGGGTTAGTAAAAGTTGGGAGAAAGTGAGCATACACAGGAAGGTTCTATCAAAAGGTGGGATAAATAAAGAAAAGTAGCATAAATACTAGGCCCAAGGTATATGCTTTAGGCTTAAATAAAGAAAACAATAGAGAATTAGGGGGGAAACAGGGAAATAAAATCCCAGAAACACAACAAGGGATAAAATCAAGGTGAAACCCCAAAAAAAAGAACTTGGATACACAAAATAATCTTGTATTTATAAAGCTGAGCTATAATACAAGTAAATAGTGGTAAAAAGAGGTAAAAAGATAATATAAAGGAAGAAAATACAAAAAACGAATAATCATAAATACAAAAAGCAAACTTATTTTTTAGTGATAATTTATTGCACAACCCTCAACAATAAATTTATATGTGGATATAACAGTGAATGAAACATAAAGCAGAGCATATTGATATCTGAGAGTTAGCCATATAAGAACATAACAAAGTTCATTTACAAGTAAAAACAGGTTAAAGCCTAGTTGAACAAGAAATCCAGCTTATACCTCTAGAAAAAAACAACAAAGATAAAAGAAAAGGCAGTATCGTATCGTATCGTACCTTGCTTTAAACTGTGCTAAGCAAAAACAAGAAAATAAACGTAACAAAAGGAGGGAGGAGTCCAGGTATAATCTTAGATATAAGAAGGATAAGGTTTCTGCGCTAGATTAACAAGGTTTATTTAAAAGAGAAAAGTTATAGATCTTTCAGCGAGAAGTTCGGGTATATTTAAAAGAGAGCAACAAAAACTGTACTAAAATACTAGATTTTTCTTAATAGATCATTTATACACAATTTATATTTGTACAAAAAAGACAGAAAACCCAATCTAAAAAAATACAAATTAGGATAAGGCATAAAAATCAAGAAAATGGAGGAAAGGATAGAAAAGTACGAAGCAAAAGAATGTCTAAGTACAGGCAAAAACTTTAGAAGCCACAGGTATCGAAGGAGAAAAATTGCAGCAAATAATGAAGCAGATAAGAATAAAGACAGTGTGGTGCTAGAAAACACGCAGGGTAAAGCCAGCAAAAAAAATAAGCGAGAAAAGGAGGGGAAAAGCAACGAAGAAACGATAGAATGTGAGGAGAAGCAGGAGGGGGAGGAAAAGAAGGCAAAAACGTGTGATGAGCTTAGTGAGAGCACTACAGATATAGATCGCGAAAGCGAGGCTAGCGAGGGCAGTCTTGACGAGTGGGAGGTATCAGAAAAACGGGGTAGCGAGGAAACAGTTACAGGAGAAGTAGAAGAGGAACGAAAGGCAGGTCAGCTTAGCGAAAGCGAGTATAAAATGCTTGAAAAGGCGGTGTTGGAGTTGCGATTGCGACTGCGGCCGAGTGAGCAGAGCCAAAAGGAAAAAATGCAGTTTGTAGACACAATAAGGAAAATCCTACGGGAAGAGTTTCCTGGAACCGAGATCCAAGTGAATGTGTTTGGATCGACAGCAAATGGACTGGAGACAGTGTACAGTGATCTTGATATTTGCCTGACTACACAAAATGTTGAGGCAAGCTGTATTCTTAAACTGGATAGTATTTTGAAACAACGAGGGTATCTGACGACATGTATTTCCACTGCACGCGTACCACTGGTGCGTGTGGTTGGCAATAACAACAGCATTTTGGCAGATTTTAACATCAACAATCCCATGGCATTGTATAACACCAAAATGGTTAAAACGTTTGTTGGAATAGACAGTCGAGTGCAGCCATTTTTGATGGCAATTAAGCACTGGGCTAAACAGCGTGGGGTTAGTAATGCCGGTAGCGGAGGCACGTTGTCACCATACGCCTGGGTCAACCTGGGAATTGCGTATCTACAGATGCAGAATCCACCTATTTTGCCCGTTCTACATCGCCCTAGAGATCCAAACGGCGAACGAGCGCTGCAGGAATCGCGAGTTTCTGACCTGGATTTCGAGTCGGATATCAGCAAGAATTTTGGCTATGGCCGCAAAAACAAGGATAATCTAGGTCGCCTGCTCTTTGGCTTCTTTAAATATTTTGCTATAGAGTTTGACTACGACAAATCAGTTATCTCTGTGCGTCACGGAAAGTGTATTTCCAAAGAATCAAAAATCTGGAACATTGGCCGACCCGCAAAGATCATGTGCATTGAAGAGCCATTTTCAATATGGCTCAATCTTGCGCACTCTGCAAACTACTTTGCGCTGTCGTCTATCCGTAATGAGTTTATCCGTGCCTTTAACATTCTTTTGCGCAGAAAAAGCTTTACATCAATTTGGGATCCTATTGATGGCTACAATTTTCATCCGGACTCACTTCCCCCCTCTCAATATCGCCTCGCCGATTCCCCCTTCGTCCCTTCGCAGCAATACTCACGTCTCGAATCCTTGCTCGGTGCTCCTTACCACCAACCCCACAGCCGTATACAGGCTCTTGCTTCCTCCATTTGCACCTGCAAAGTAAAGAACCCTACTAACGTATTTGTTCACGGTCCTCAATGTTATTTGTCACGTGCTCCGTCTGTCGATCGTTTTGGCATGATGTACAACTATTTCTCCTATAAAAAACCCAAATCGACATCGACCACAAATTGTAGTAATATCTCTTTAAACAACCTTGTTGATTCTTGCTTCTATTCCGATTCTGCCGAGTCTGAAGACACCTTTAAGTTTGGTGATCGCAATTTTATGTCCTTGAATAACAGGGTTTTGTAGTCTCCCTTTTTTTTTCTTTTTTTTTTCTCTCCCTCTCTTTCTTCTCTTCTTAAATCTTATACATCATTACCACCACACCCTCTATGGCTTGTCTAAATTAGTAAATAAACCAATTAAAAGAGAATACCATTCGTGTATATCATTGTGTATAAAGCCTGGCACCAACACTATGTCCGATTCTCTGGATATCAGTATTCTTTGGGTTTGAGTGTTTGACCCTCACCATCGATAATTCAAATATAAAATAAAGTAAAATGAAATGGAAAAAGTAAAAGCCTGTGGTAAATACAGATTATTTTCCTTTTTATAGCATTGTAAAACTAAACCAAAAGAATAAAAAAATAGAGCAATAAATAAATGGTTTAAGAGTAAAATGACCAATTCCGTAGTCTACAAGGACAGTCCACTATCCGAATATTTGCAAGGTAACCAAAATTAGTACTTTATATTTTATGACTTTTTTTTTGTATTTTATAGCAAGCAACCACTAGACATGACGTTTGTAATATAATAGAATTTGATTCCTCGATCCCTCAGCATGATATTGAAGGTTATGATCGTATTAAAAAGGCCAAGAAAAGCGAATATTTTTATTCGGAAATAGAAAATGATACAACAAAGACAAGGCTAAAAATACTACGGCAGATTTCAAAGTTGTATCACAGGATCTCTGAAGTGTTTAATCTCCAAAAGGTAGGCTTTCGTAATCTTTGCCTTGTATTTCAGAAGAAGAGATATAAAACCTTCTCTTATTCATTTGTTGTAATGTACTTTTGTAGGAAAGAGTATTAAAGAGATATAATAAATCCAGATTGATTAGCGAATTAATATCCGAATACTTTCCACAAGATTTCATAGAAGGTGTGAACAATGGTGGTGGTATTAAAAGAAGAGTAAATCGAAATACACAGTACTTTTTATCTCAAGTCGACAATGTGAAACTAACAGCCAAGCTCGCAGAGCTATCAACTCTAAATTTACACTTTGGAGTACAAAATATCAACCCCATCCAAGATAAAACCGAAAAAACCACACCATCCAAAGACTATTTTGGTGCTATTCTACTTGAATATTTTCGTTTTTTTCCAGACATGCTGGTACTGGTCGCTTTGATATACTATCTGTTATCAACTCTTTTATTTGGTGTGATATTAACCAAGATAATACTACCCTTGTTTTCGTATTATTTTACTAGCTCCTCTAAAATTATCATTACCAACAGCAACAGCTACAGTAATAATACCTCTCTAATAAGCAGGGTGATTATCCACATTGGTACATTTTTAACAGAAAACGGTATATTGGTTCGAAATACCCTCGGTGACAATGCTGACTATACAAGTATTATACTTGATACTATAGCTAAAAGTAGCGGAAATTCGTGCAAATACACGTTTACAACAAGCAGAACTACCACCATTATTCTAAGCATGATATTACTAGCATATTTAACTGCCACAATACTCAACCTCTTTACAGGAATTGTGTGCGATCTTCTAAAATCAAAGTATATGTGTTTGTCATGTATTAAATGGCTCGACGAATCTTTGAAAACCGAAAAGAAAGTGAATGGGTTTATTAGAAGAGCATTAAAGAGCACTAGTGAACTGCAGTTTCTCGTTTCCAGTAATGGAAAGACCATCCGCACTTTATATACAGAGAAGAGAGGTGGTAATGTGGACTCGAGTTCCTCACATCATCCTATACTATCATCGCTATCCCCGTCTTCTACCCGCTACCACACTGCTTCTGCATCGGTGTTAAACGAAAATATTCTGCAACTAGCTCGGATACTACAAAGCCTGATCACCACAAAACTTGATCTCATAAACTCTCTATTGAAGCTGGCATCGTGTTCACCATCTTTTGCCAACGGCTTTTCAAGCGAGTTAAAAGAAAAGTGTGACTATGTTTTTGGTGATGAAGATGGGATTAGCTATGAATCCTCATTGTTGGAAATGTATTCTCAGTTTGAGATGCTATCATTAACAGCACCTGATCTAAACAACACTTTTTCTACTAATACAGAAGATTGCCACTACGATGACAACAACTCCAAGATTGCAGCCTTGAAATTGAAGTTCAACGACTATGCCTGTGTTTCCTTTGATTTCTTTAGCTTCACACTTCCAAACACATTTCTTGCGCTTCTACGCTTTATAATGTTAAATGATGATCATGGCCTCCCATCTAACATTATCGTTGGAAATGACATCTATCACAAAAGTGAGGAAGATGGTTACAATGATGCTGGATACTGTCTTGAAATGTATTTTAGGGCTGTATGTACGTATGGTTCAAGTGTTGCACAAATTTACCGGGCTGGTACTAACGAATGTAAGTCTTGTATATTTTATTCATCTATTTGCACTTTTATTGTTTATTTTCTTTATCCGACCTTATTAACCTAAGTTATGCTCTTCTCTATTTTGTGGATCATTTCTCCTTTTTTTTTTTGCAAAGATTTCTCCACTAGAGAGAAAAACACAGCGTTGACCGCATCAAATGGCAAAACCAACAACAAAGACACCGAAACCTCAAACACTACCGACAATTATGCGTCAGAAAACTATCGAAGAGTTGCCATTTCCCAAATGTATAGCATTCTGACTACGCTTTATGCCAAAGTGAACGTGCTAAGTGATCTTGTTGCAGCAAAAAATAATCACAGCTCCGAAAAGTCAAGCGAGCTAAGCAGCCATGACTCAAATCTTGAGTTTTTGTCACTTTACAAATCTTTGGGTGAAGAAATCGATATATTATCAACATTGCATGCTAGAAACCAAAAAATACTAGAAGGAAAATATAACGAGAACAACACACTCTCGGGTGTGTATGGATATGGAATTGACGGTGTTTGTGGTACCACATCGAATGTAAATACCAATTCCAATACCACTGAAAGTGGTTCCATTGATCCCGACTCCCTTGGACAATCCCAGCTTGATGGTACCGAGAATAGCAAATATTTTGTGGATGCATCTTCAAGCTACTTTACTGACTTGCTGGCACCTCTGGAAATCTACGAGCTCGAAGAGGCAAACGAGAAGAGCAATGAGGCTAACAGCGAGCATACTCAAACCAGCTTGGATCAAAACCCTTTGTTCGTTAGAAGTGGGCTTTCCAGAGCTGAACGGATCGCCCTCGCTAAACAAAAGCGTGAAAACCAGCGGCAACGAAAACAACGACAAGAAACATGCCAACAAAACCCTGGTCACGATACAGCCAAAGATCAACTTGACCAATTTGAACCATTTATGTTTATCAATGAGCTTAAATCTGCAATATTAGATAAAACAAAACCATACTAGAAAACTTCTTCCATCTTCCTTTCATCTTTTTGCATCAATCAATTATAGATATACTTTTTTATTTGCGATATTCTCAATACCAACTTTGTAATTTTATCCATACAACTTGTCAACTCTACCTATTAGATTTATGATCTAATACCTGCTAAGTAATTACATTATGTTTCCAGTTGGGAAGTGAGCTCAACAATACTACGGGTAGCTGAAACTCTCTAGATATTCTTAATATGATAAATATACTACGTAGCTTGCCTTCTTTGGTGGCATTTGTACAATTGGGTTAACCATCACCAAACTGCTTTTTTTTTTGTTTACCTGCTGGATTGCAAATAAGAGTGATCGATGGCCATTTGCTGTGAATAAAAAAAGGTTTATGGGCAAAATCGAGCCAATTTGCCTATTTTGTTTTTTTTTTGTTTTGTTTTGCTTTTTTGTTTTGTTAAATAAAAAATATAACGCAAGCTCATTTTTCATTTATTAGAATTTGAGTGCGCAATAATATTATATTGAGAATACTAACTGCTCGATAGCGCAACAAGGACAGTTTATCGCTACATAGGTATTAATTGTACGAGTAGATCATTAAAAATAAAATAATAGACACACGCCCCACATGTCTTTTGTAAAATGCAGCAACTGCTTGACCAGATAAAAACACTGAAAACCGAGCTGAAGCTCTGGGAAAAGCAAAATGGCACGAGGTGTAATGTAGAGGAGATAAAACAAAAGTATCAACAGTACAAACAACTTAAAGCGCAGCTGGCCCAGACTGAGCAAAACAAATCAAATGATAGACTAAAAACCCATGCTATTAGCCTCCATTTCAAGGTAAAAAGGGGTAGCAACAAAAAAATCAAAACTAATATAGAAGAGTTGCAAAAAGGGAGACACGCCCATTGTTCTGATACTACGGTTTTAAACTCAAGTGCTCAGGGGGAAATATTAGGACATGACCAAGTTCAAGAACAGCAACTAGAACATGAAATAAACCAAGAGCAAGAGCAAGAAAAAGAAAAAGAAAAAGAGCAGAATAATGACAGTCTTAAAACCTCCTCTTTTGCATTGCCAGCACAACGCAAATGCTATTCTCTAAATGAAATTCGACAAAACATTCACAGCAATAACTCCGGTAAATTCCATCAGGACGGTGATTATGCTGACCAAACCGACCAGCCACTATCAGATAATGGTAATGAAAACTATATTGAGCAGAGTCCTGTTGACAAAATGCTTTGTGGTGATGGCCTTAAAGCAAGCACTAGCAAGTATAATGCCAAGATAAAACGAAAAGCAACCATGAAGCGGAGTACTAGGAGAGTCAAATTAAAGGTCGTTGATACCAATACAAAACTTCCAGCTAGTCTTCGTAAAACGAATACTCGAAAACGCACAGAGAGCAATGGTAATTTGTTGGTTAGCAATAACTTTACTAAAATGAAAATAGGCAAAAAGAACAAAGGTGCTGACAGAAGAAAGCTATTTTACAAAAAAATAACAAAGAACAAAAAAAACTAAGACGGGAGTTTGATGAAATATTGTCAAGTTTTATCTGGTCCTTTACTCCCCACCTTCTCTTCCTTTCTCACTCTTGGAAAGTACTCGTGTAAAGGGCTGAAAACTAAGAGTTATTATTTTTTTTTTATTCTCGCCATCCCTAAAACAAAAAGGAAATAAGAAAAATATTTCCTAAAAATATAAATGTATTAATACGTACTATTTAATTGTTGAACATAAGAGCTAAATTAATCTTTACTGTTATCAATTTTTGTTTACCACCTCGTCCGCATCTAAGGATGTTTTTAATATCTCAATACACTCGTTAATTTGCGATTGCACTTTAGTCAGGGCATCAATCCTTTCGGCTATGACTTGTCTAGTTAGCGAATCGGTGGATCCAGGCTGTAGTGATGATAGGGTATTTGATAAACCATTAATACTTGCACTTGAGGAAACAGGAATTAACTGGGGATCCTTGAACTTGTAGCCAAGTATCGTCTTCCCACTTTCTGATGTGCCATGCTGTATAATTCCTCCGTTATAACCAATACCAATGTTGAACGTTGGAGAAAGATTGGGGATAGATGCGGCCATATCACCTATATGTGAAGTACCACCGCTGGCCGCTGTTGCTCCAACACCAACCCCGATACCAGACTCATTGACCGTTGCTGCTGCTGTTGCTGGGGTTGCTCCTGTCGCTCCCGCCGTGGAACTACTGGTTGCAGCATTGGGGCTGTTGTCATGTGCCAAGTTAACTGTTTCCGAAACAGTGGCATGTGGTTTTTCAAACACACTTCTTCTACAGGTAGGGCAGCTTTGTTGTCTTGAGAGCCAGTTCTTCAAACAATTATAGTGGAAGTAGTGTCCACAGTTTAGTTTTTTGACCCTGTCAGGCTCTTGAACATCCTCCCTACATATAATACAGACCTTGTCTCTTAAGCCGTTGATTTCATTTGCTGTTAAATCGGGGTAGAGTGTGTTTAGGTTTTTTATAGCGATATTGTATTTTGCAATCGATGTTAGTTTCATTAAAACATTTCTTGCTGTGATGTACAAATCCCTAATAAGGTGGAGAGGTAGCCCCTTCAGCTTTATCAGTATTGTAAAGATCACAATAAATATAAGTAGCCGTACTAGATCCGTTACTAATTCCACATAGAATATATACAGTGCCTTCAGCTGCCATTCTTCTTGGCTTATAGTATCGTACAGATTCATTATGAACTTAATTGTCCCTGCAAGTGCTGTAGTTAGTAACAATGGATACTCAGAGCCCGTAAGCAGCATTATTGTTACATGGTTGTCCATATGCCCGTTCCCACTCATCTTCTCCCGCATGTACCCTACGGTAAAGCTAAACATCTTGTAATCCACAAACATCAACGTTGCTGCAAGTACCAGCACTCTAGTTATTTCTTTTTTGTCCATAATTGTTCGCTGTTCAATATACTCCATTCTTTCTTGTAACAGCCAGTGGAAAACTTTTGTGAATAACATTCCTACAACGAATATTAAGCTCAAAGGTTTAAAAGTTCCTCCGCTGAACATTGTAAAAACAAGCAGCATCTCTGACAGTGTAAACCATATCTTTTCGCTCAGCCTCTCCACCTCTATACTTCGTAGGCTGTCAAAAAATATCTTTACTACTAGTTTCCCTCCCCCTATTAATCCCAATAAAAGAACATTGGCAAGAATCAATAATGAAACCCCGCTATTCAGTTCAATACATGCTAGATAGAATTGTCGTTGTTTGGCATAAACCTTCGACACCACACCGATGCCGAGCAAAAGGGAGGCGAGTATATATAATTTAAATCTCGTAGGCCTAAGTCTTTCCATATAATTCATCTTTGCCTCATATTCTTTGCTTGTTTTTGCTTTTTGTGATGCTTTTTCTACTCCAATCTTATAATAAGATTTGTTATCTCCTTTTTAGTTTGTGTAGTCCTTGCTGCTTTGAATATGTAAAGTGTTGTTTCTGTTTATCTGGGTTTTTTTTTCGTGCTATTTGCTGAAACTTTGTTAGGTTGTTTAGTTTTGTTTTTATTTTGTGTTATAGCAAGAAACTCAATTATTTAGTGATAGTTTTATTTATAGTAAAGCTTCTGGATTTGCTAACATTTACTATTTCGACTATTTTTGTGCCAGTTTGTTACAGAGGAAAGGGGTAAGAATGCAAGCTATTAGCCACCTTTCCTCCCCCCAACCTCCTCCATTTAAAGCTGCAAGATTTAAATTTGGCCTGAGCCTTAACCACACACGCTTGCAATTGTTGTTCAATCATAATTTTCCACAAATAGAAAAAAAAAAATCAATTAATTAAACCAAAATAAATAGGCAGAGAAAACAAAAGCCCAAAGAATAGGGAAAGAAATGAAGCATGTTCCTCTGTATCTTTAATACCCTTCTTGATAAGATGATTACATCGTTGGCGTCCTAAAAAGTTATACAAGATAGTGTAAAGTTTACACGTAAGCTTGATTTCTGGTGTGGGGGTGTTGTGGAAAATATTATGAAACCTTACCTTTTTTTAATTTGCCTTGCTGACACTGCTTAAATATGTGAACCATATGAGTGTATTCGGCAAAAGTAGCAAAACCCCATTTCCTCACCAATGACGCACTAAGGTATCATCATGGACACCAAATCTTCCATTATTTTACCACAATTCAAGAATCTTTTCAATAGAAATACTCTGAGAGCTCTGGGTGCTTTCTCTTTTTCAAATACCAACACTTCGTTTCAAATGCAGGATAACAGGGGAAAACTGGTGCAAAATAAAAACGGTTTATAATTCGGAAAAATCAACAATGCAACGATAATCAATATGTATATCTCTGTAAAAGTCTAATATACCTGACCCACACACGTTAGCTGTGGTACAGTGAGGTAGGAAGTAGTATACTGGTGGAATATGCGTGAAACATCACGGATGATTGTTGTTTTTGTCTGGCTCAACCTGTGACAACAATATTTATTTGCCCAAAAATGGTACAAGTTACTTTATATAAAAGCAAGATAATGATCTAGGGTTATATTTTATGCGAAGCGCTGTTTGGAGTACAATTAACGGCCTTGAAACGATGACTAGTATCTAATAAAATAGATCCATTCGTAACCTTTAACTGAGGAGGGAACAAAAATAGATTTGTCTTAGATGAGCGAAAAACTCTTATGATCATGAGTAGTATAGCTCCAAACTCATTCCATCGTGGATCTCGTCTAAAAAGTATCAAAAATATTAGAATATCACAATATTGGGGATGGTATGTTATATATTGTAGAAATAAACAGAAACTTACAGTCTTCAAGAGTTACATGATCTTTAAAAATTGTGTACCTAAGATGGAATTTGCAAAGATTTTACATGTTTTTAACTCTGCTCTTAAGAACAGTGAAAAATAGAAATAAGATACGAGTAAAGCCTACAAAGCTTATAAAAACAAGAATAAATATTAGAAAACGTGGATAACTTACCATTTTTTTAGTACTATCTTTTCTGGCTTAGTTCCGGTTTGTGCAGCAATAAGGATCTTTAAATCGCCAATTGTGTCATCTGGGCTAGTAATATTTTAATTATAGTACAACTTTTAGTCACATTCTCTAATCGTCAAATGGTATGCTATATGAACAGTTACGTTCTAAGCACGTTGGTAAATCTATTCCCCTCTTGTAAAAAGGATCAAGCTGAAACACAAATACGTATAATAAAGTGTTAACAAAATAAGACTTACTTGCATTTGACGCGGACTTTTTTGCCCAAACGATCATTACACATAATCTCAATCATTTTCTTTGTGGAGGTATTTGAGGTATCTGCTATTTACATCCAGCTGCTTTTTCTATTAAGCTTTTAACGAAATATCTAACCTCTAATAAATCTGAGCTGGATTATTTTTTCTTTTTGGTATTTGAAGCAAAATTGAGCAATGAGCAACCAGTAATAGGCAATAATCGATCCATCTACTTTATTAATAACAGAGTTGCGATTCTATCATAATTCGTCCAAGGCTCAGTAAAAAAAAGGACAAAGTAAATGAATAAAGGACTTTTATATTGCCAAAATAAACAGGGTAGAGATACTGGAGGTTTCTATTGTAATCTACCGATGGTACGTTCATCACTATCACACCGTGTACATTTGAAATATGTATAGCTGAATGCGTGCAAGTTTTTTCTCGTGGGCCACCTCTTAACTTGCACATATTCAACCATACAACCAAAATTTAAAATACAGGCGATTTTCAAGCATAAAGCTGAAAGCAGTGCCATTCCAATCAACAAACCTGAAAAGTTCACTCTGCTGAAGTACATTAATTCCTTGAATAAGCAGTGTGCGCAGAGATTGCAAGGGCATCTAATACCACCAAGGCCAATGGAACGAATACCACATTTCCCGACATCTTTTTATGTGCCCGTTTTTTGTACTGCAAAGAAAAACCAATGCGGATTAGTATATTGCAACGCCAATATCCTAATGTGCTAAATGCATTTTCAATAGCTGTGTATAAACTCAGTGCAAACTATAAAGAGTTCTTTCTCTTTTTTTTCGTAGTTGTGGATAACAAGTAAAAGTTCAGTAAATCATTCCCTAATACTAGAAGATTGTTGAAATGAATAACACATAGCGCATATATTTTACTTTGTCATTTCTTTTTACATGTAAACTAGCACATTGTGCAATTGGTTAAGAAACTCTGTAAAGTACATAAATAGCACCAAAGACTTCATCCTCAACGTATAGTGAGTTTCGATGGTATCAACAGGTTGTATTACAGATGGTTAACGAAAGGAAAAGCGGCTAAAAGTAAAATCCGTAGAAGGGAATGTCGTTTTTTTAAGAGGGGATAGTGGAAGAGCATGATTGATGTTTAACAAGTTGTCTATGTTTTAGGGGCTAAAAAAATGAAGTGTACATTAACTTGACCTTTTTCCAGGCTTCCATTTGACGGGAGAGGCGGGAGGGGGGTAAGGTAAATCTCCAAATAGCAGGTGTGTATTCTACTCGAAATCAATGTGGTTTGCAATCAAGATAAAAAATTGCATTTTTTTTCAAATGCTTTGAACGAACCAATGGCACGAGCGAAAAGTGAGAAAAACGCAGCAAAAATAACAACCATGTGGGAGATGAGCCTCAAAGCACGCTTGATTGGTGTGTTGCCCATTCTGTGCTTTTTTTTATATACATTTCGTTGAAAAATGTTCAAGCTAATGAATAAAGTTAATAGCAAAAGAGTAACTACATTATTTGAGGTCATAGTAAATACATTCAAGTGCATTGAATATCACATTTCAGGATAATGTTAGTGGGATAATGTATACTCCCCAATGAGGCGTTCGTTGAGCTTCAGAAAAATAATAGCTAGGAAAACCACGATTGAGTTCAAATGATTTCCATACTCATGCTGCCTTAGCGAATAGAAAGCAAATATAGGTGGAATAACATAAAAGCTTTACTCACTTTGTGCAGTTTTTGAATAGCATTTTTCCCTTACTGGCCCTAAGAAAAGAAAATGAAGTGCCAACAAAGTTGAATAAAATAAAGGGAAATCATGAATTACTATGTTAGCTGGGTAAAAATAAAGGGTATCAAAGTTAAAGTGGTAAATTTCCTGAGAGAAATGGAAGGCAGCTTCCTAAGATTTCATTGTTCATGGAAAACCATTTACAAAAAAAAATATGCGGATAATATAACTGACCTCTTTTGTGTAGATTGTAACATGCTTTTTTAGATAGGTTAGCTAAGATGAAGTGGTATGATTAAATAACAGTTGTAAACTCCAATAAAAGTGATTGGTGTTCTGTAGCCCATTGGTTATACAAAAAAAGCGTAAAAATAATTTGTGTGGGAAATTAAATCACAAGATATAATTATTATAGGAGAACAAAGAATTGCATAAAAAGCTCAGCCTATAGAATCTCATTTTACATAATCCAGAAAAAGAATTCGGCTAAACGAAATGGATGAATATTCTAGTTATACATAAGTGTAGTTCTTTTTGTTTTTAGAGAAATTAATAGGGAAATGGTAAAAAAAAGCTTAAAATGAAAAAATATAGCATTGCACCTATGATTTAAAAGAAAACCAAAAGAAAAAACATATTAGGTTAAACTAAAGATAAAAAGAATATTTAAGAGGTAATAGCTAGCATCTTTCTACTCACGATTCATTTGGAAAAAAACAGGATAAATGTACATAAAGAACGCACCCAACTCTTTGTAGCAGCATGGACAAACCTAAAAGACCAAAAGCATTTAAAAAGATTAAGGATGATCCAATTTTTGACTGTGGTATTGGGTTGAATAGACCCCACACCATTTCAAATTTTCAATTTTCTTCTAACGATGATAGTTTAAAATATGAGAGGAAAAACAAATCACGAAATTCTCATGGAGGCAGCAGTAAGCATAAACATAGAGCGTCGAGCGGTGTGGAGTTCAGTTCAAAAATCCTTGCGCCATCTCCAAGAAAACTCTGTATGCTGAACTTTACTGGCCACATCTTGGGATCTGAGCAGAGTTCAAGCACGATACGCTCAAGCGAACGATCCAGAGAGAGCTCGCCAGAAAATTCGGGAAAATCAGAGGATGATGCAGCGAGGCTGGAACTGATGGATATTGTATGTAATTTTAGATCATTCAGTAGGAGACTAGATTTAAACACTAACCCTGATGCGCTCGCTGACACATTTACCGACACATGCTCTGTTACTACTGAAGAAGTGTCAGGTTCAAGCTGCTCGAGATCTTTCCGCGATTTTCCATTGGCGCACTCGCCTATTTGTCGAACAGGTAATACTTTGCCTAAGAATCATGGTTTTCGGCTTTATTTTGACTCGGGAAAGTCATACGAACGTTCCTTCACGAATGGAGCCCGATCAGGGACCCCTGAGTGCCTCCAGCCGATTGGGTTCGACAATCCTAATGGGACCAGCGGTAATCTGGGTTATTCGGGGAACGATCTTGTTTTTTGAGGTACCTAGAGAAAAAAGAGCAAAATACCTAGAAAATGCTGCAGTACTGTAAATGTTTTACGAGATGCGATTTCCCGAGTTTATATCTGCCAATGCTGTCAATAATATTTATTATCCCAAATGTGCTAATACTCTTTTTATTGTAGTTTTACTAATTTGCTTGGAACATTTTGGACTCACTGTATACTTATCACATTACTTATTTTGTTCTTTTTTTGTACTATCCTAATTATTTCTTTACTTGGTTTGGTTGAAAGTAATAAACGGCCAATTGGCGAGTGTATTTCACTTTGATGTTAGTTTAGATGTTGTTAACATAGTTCTCTGCTCCTTACTACTGTGGTGGTGGAAGAAAAATCCAAATTTTAGATTCGGCTTAAACAACTACAATCAGATAGAATCAAAACCCAGCGTAGTAGCAGTAATGTGACGTGAGAGTAGGCGAGAGTAGGTGAATAGGCTGAATGCTATGAGAAAAATAGTACAAAGTAAAGTTGGCTTATGATTCTTTTAAATCTTTTTTATTTCTGGTGAAACTCGAAATTAGGTCAAATTAAATAAATTGGTCTGCATGAATTTTTTTTTAGCATTTAATTGCAAGTTCGTTTTTGTTTAGCCTAAATGAGCTGAAAAATTCTTGAGAGCAATATAACCAAGCCAAAAGTAAAGCATAGACGAATCGGTGTTGCGATTATAAAACACTGAGCTCTAACTTTCGAATTGTATGCTCTCTAAACGCGTATTACAAGAAACACGCATTATATATACGGAACATAGAATTTTCTTTGGAAGACAGTAGTTAACTTTGGAATTATTCAATGGATATTGCAAAAAGCCTTTTACCTCAGTTGTTTGTATAATAAAGCCAAAAATTGGAGAATATATATAATGTCTTCGCTATTAAAGAAGCATGAGGAATTTAAAAAGACCATAGCTAGGCAGGAGGTCTATGGAAAACCAGTAGTCAATTCGATCAGCAGTGCATTGGCTGCTCAAAATAATGAAAAAGTATCTCAAAGCAGACACGTTCTAGGTTCGCTATACTCGATTATAAACCATCTCAAGGTAGATGCCACAATACTTCTTTTTTACCTTAACTTTGTTTTTTTTTCTCTCGGAATATATAAAATATGAAAAACTAAGAGGTTGAAAATACACAAGAAACTGAATGGAAAATAACAATAGTTGTAATATCTAAATCCCATTGTAAATTCCAATATAGACGGTAGGAAGGCCCCAAACATCTGCAGAAATATATCGGTATACAACGATAGACATCGACAAGGATGGTGCTATTTTTAAAGAAGTAACCAACAATTCCAAAATAATATATAACGAAGCCAACAAAACATTTGAATACAAGCCTGAGTTTGGTATCAGAAACAAGGACGAGCTACTACATATGCTTGAGAAGAACCAAGGTAGAGGTGGGATAAGCGTTAGAGAGCTCAAAGACTCATACATTGATATCTCTAAAGCAATCCAAGAACTAAAACAAGATAAAAAGATTCTGACAATGGATAACAAAGATGGCACGCCCAGAGTTCTCTTTTGTAATACAGACAGTGAAAATAGCAAGCTAAGCATTGATCAAGAATTTAAGGATATCTGGACCACACTTAGAGTTCCTGACGAAACCGATTTGGAGTTTGAGATGAACAAAGCTGGGCTGAAACAAATGGAGGTTTTCAGAACCAAGTCAGCAACCGATGCGGACGCACCCAGGGAAATGAAGAAGAGCAGAAAGTTCAAAATAACCAACACCCATTTGGAGGGTATCGATCTAACGCAGGACTATGTTCCCAAATAAGACTAGAGACAATACAATATTATTTACTTTTATTTATAGTATATGTTTTATTTACTACTAAATAAACGAACAAACAAACAGAAAAAGGCGGATCTTAATTGTATTGTAGCATTTTTACTAATATATTCCCACTTGTCTTTTTTTCTGGTAAGAGAAAAAGAAAGAAACATGCAACTTATTGTTGCTCAGCAGCCAACTTGGTCTTAACTACTTGAGCGCTAATTCTATCAAGATCTCTTTGTCCAGTTGATGAGATTTTTCTACCACCGTTGTTGTCCTTTTCTAGAATATTTAGTTTCTCGAGTGCTTGGAGGCATTTTCTTGCAACGTTTCCTGATCCGTTGGCGTGGTGGCTTGGTCTGGTTCCTCGTCTGATCTTTCCTCCGTGTACCTTGGTCAATGCTCCAACTCCTACATTTCCGCGCAAGTAAATGTGTCTTGCAATTGCAGCGCATCTAACGTAGAACCAGTCATTGTCTAATGGGCTAAGTTCTTTGTATGCTCCTGTTTTGCAGTACTCGGTCCAGGCTGGGATATCTAGTTTTCCTGACTTTTTCAAGTGAGCAGCGTATGCCTTAACAAATGAGTGGGCGTTTACGTCCTTGACTGTGACTGGTGCTGACATTTTTTTGCTTTTCTATTTACTCGTCTAATAATCGATACCACATTAAATCGTTAGACTTTCACCGGATATACTGGGGTCAGCAGATGAAATAGTCAAAACACAAAAAAAAAACAAAAAGTCACACTGGAGTTTGATTCCATCTCAAAGGAAACAAAATCAATCTGATTTCAACTGTTTCCACAAATTCACAAATCTCAGCAATACATAGGTGATAATGAATAAGAAAGTGTTCTCGTTTTTCATAACTTATACTTACCTCTGAAGATTTCTCGAAAGATCGATTTCACACTTTTCGAACTAAATTTATTTTAGAAGGAACAAAAACAAAAAGTTTATACCTTTTATGAGCTTAGTTGTTTTATTAAATTTTTTTTTTTCAAGAAATTTTTTTTGTGATTTTTTTTTACTTAACAATAGAAGAGGGCATAAGGGTAAAACCCAAAATGTTTGCCAGAAATTTTTTTCATTTCTCCTGTTTCTCGAATATTTTGACCTCCTGGTTTAATTTGGGGGGCTTTAATGTCTTTATTTTTTTCTCCTAAAAAAAATTTTATAAGCAAAAAAATTTTTAAAAGCGCTATGTAGATATTATTGGGTAATAATTGACTTATTTTGTACAGTTATTGGATGCACTCTTTGCCTTTCTATAAATTGCAGTGTATTCCCAGTAAAAGGCTTATTTTGCTGGGATTTTACAAACGCACACAAAATCGAGATTTTATGAAAAAAACTAACCCTAAATAGTTTTTGTTTTTTTACACCAAAAAGGCTTATGCACAACCCAAGTTGTAAAGGTACAAGCCAATGAATCGTAGCAAGATCTTAGCCGATATTTGAAAACAAATCACGGGACTGTTGCCATTAGGATGACACAACCGCACACCAACACCAACACCAACACCAGCATCATCAATATCAATATCAATATCAACATCAATATCACTGCCTAAAAACTTTTATTATGTTTGGTTCGGTATAGAGTGAAGAACCTCAGCAAAAATTCCTCACATACAAAAAGGGCACTTGGTGTCTGATGAAACTATCAATTCAGCTATACTTTTGGAACTGAGTTGCACATTTTCGTTCCAAAGTTGCGACTTGCCCTATAAAATAAACACATGACTGAAGCATCTCAAGCTGAATGAATACAGGTTATATCTGATTACATTATGTACACAGTACAACATTAAAACATCTGGAATCCTTTATGCGTTTAAAGAAAGCTATCAAAGTACTTTATGAACATAATGCGAGAGAGTGTGAATAGCATGTAAACAATGAATAAAATGCACCACACTCTTTTAGGATTTGTACAAAATGTTGTTTTCAGATATCTAACTTCGCTCGTATAAAATAACTTTGATATTTTATTATGTATACTTCGATTCACGCACTACCCCTCCCCTTTTCCGAAATTCATAGTGACATAATGGATAGACCAAAGATACTCAGAGAGAAGCATCTCTCAAATCGTAGATTATAGCTTACTGTGATTAGATATTAGTTTAGTTTAGCAATACCATTTTTATCAATACTTGCTTAATACACACGTTTATTTAGAATGATTGTGATACTACTAATCCATATCTTTTTGATGATTGCAAGCTGTACTGCTATTATTGCAGAACATAGAATAATTTGATATTTACAATGGAAGAATAGTGTACCAAGCGATGTAATATATTGTCTTGCAATCAGAATTGGTAACATCAATATCAAACTTTGATTGATGCTTTTAGATTTTCCAGTTTTACCTAGCTAAGCACCTTCCTGAGTTTACCACTATTTATATTGTTGGAAAGTTGTGTAAATAATGACTTTGTTAAATAAATAGCTTACTACCCCTCATGGATGAAATTGGAAAAGAGCGCATACATATCTTATTTTCGTATCACTTTCTACCTCTTTTTCGGCTGCAGTGAATATACCCAAAGTATGCAAAAGTAGCATGTATTATTTTCTCTATTTTTTTTTCTGCAACACAGAGTATACACCTGAAAAGCTGCTTAATTGTTGAATTAACCATACATTTTCTTCCTTCTCTGCGTTCTTTTTTCCTTCGCTCATGTTTTTTAAGGATCATAAATAACAATTTATTCGTTCGCGTTATTTTTTTGATAAACTAAAAAAAAGAAAAATATCCGAAACTGAAAAAATATGTTGTTAAGCAAAGTTACATACAGATTGGAGTTTGTGTGTGAGAGTATGTATAAAGCAGCTAAGCTTGATGACGCAATGTCTTGAACATGTACTTATCCACTCAGTACACTTTTTGTTGTTAGCCACTCATCAATTGGAGAAAAGCTGATATGAACCAAAAAAGGATGTTTCCATTTTGGTACTTGCATGTTTGTTCTTTTTTGAGTAAAAAGC
>LSSK01000077.1:4323-20535 GCA_001969505.1 Zancudomyces culisetae | reverse complement strand
ATTGTCGGGTGAGGTTGGGTGCAGCCTCATCCTTTGTCGGGTTTTTCAATTGTAAAAAAACATGATCCATAATATCAGCAAATGGGTCACGTGATTCTTTGGGATCCACTTCCATAGAAGTGGCTCCCGAACGGTCACTATCAGATGAGTATCTGCCCTCATCTTTTTCTGACTGGATCCATCTGGGTCTAAATTTACTCATGAAGCCTGACATTCTTTATGTGAGATTTTAATAGTTTCTAATATGTCAAAACTTAATATTCATTAACTAGCCGTAGCACTATTCCTAATAAACTTCTTAATTATCCTAAACCTGGATTTTAATTCTGAATTGATATTTATTTATCTTACTTTCCTTTTTCTTATTAAAACTATCAAAAGAGCTGAGGAATCCTCATCGAGTCTTCCTTCGCTTATATATATACTATTTTATTTAACCTAATAAAAGCTAATTCAAATAACCTATGTTTCTACTGTATATACTGAGTTGTATCGTGTGTTATCGTTGTTACTTCGTTTTCGTTTTCATATTGTTCCTATATTTGAATGTTGATTTCCTATAATCTTTTTAATTGTATTTTTTGTTTTATAATTTTTTTTGTGTTATTATATATATTTTCAAAAAAAAATAATTATCATAGTATTTTTAGTGATCAACTTTTAATAGAATGTTAGTTGATTGTTTACGTAGTAAATTAAATAATTGTTAAAAAATGTGAATTCCGATCGACATCGGAATACACACGACACAGTATTGTATAGTTAATACAACATTAATTAAAATATATTAATGACAATACATGTGTATCATTAATATTAATTAATTATAAGTTTATATATTTAATTATTCTATTTTATTAGTTTTAAACATTAATATACTCATTAATAAAGATGTATGCTTATAGTTTATTATAAATAGTTTTAATACTCATTTAAGTTTTATATTAATATTTAAACAAACTTAATTGTATAAAAGGAGATACAAATCATTTTCATGAACAATTAAGTTTGTCAATCTCGTTTATCAATAATAAAGATATTATTAACTAATATTATATTATTACTGTGTGTTTTAAACTAGTATAATTAATAATAACTTTTTTAAATTAACTGTGTGTTAATTAGTTAATATCAATATTATTGGTTTAAATTGGTATAATATTGGTATCTAACATTATTTTATAAAAGTAAATTAATTTTATTTATTCACGTAAAAGATTCAACATGTCGAAATGAAGATATTTACAAAATGAAATTGTACCAATTACAGTTTGTATAATATTATTAATTTTAAACTTGTCTTCTGTAAATAAGTACAATTTATACAAATGTAACTGAATACAGAATACAAATTCAATATGACCTAGTTAATCTTAAATCAACTTTTAAATAGAATTTCTAAAATTCAATTTACAAGCATATGAACAAATATAATATCTAAAATTATGAACCGAAGAAGACTTAGAGTAAACTAAAATACGCATCAATTGAATTTTTCACTCACCGTAGTTAATACCATAGTCTTGTTCATAAGTTTGATAGATACATTTATTGTTTAGAATGAATTGTACTTAGATAGTATTTTTTGAAAACCACTGTAGTAAAAGTAAATAACACTTTCGAAATCTATTGAACGAAAACTTCAGAGAAAAAATCTTATTCAATATATATACTACATATTTCTAAACTAATTTATGTTTATCAAATAGTAACTGAGGATTAATAACTACACGTTAGCTTTTTAATATAATTTTATCTGATAAATGGTTACTTTAATAATCATCTATATTAACAATAATATATTATAGTGGTTTTATATATTTTAATTAACGAATATTATGGGATAAAGTTTATGATAGTTTAAATTGATAAATACCTTTACTTACAAATTTAAATTATATTATTTTTTAAAATATTGTTTTTACATAATACTTTTAAACAAAATAATTACAATTATCTACTATTATTCTTTGTCTGAAAGTCTTGATTATTACCTAATACTGTACAAATAGTTGTTAATAATAGTATATTTTTTATGTTTCAGAAAAATTAAATATATTAATTAAACATATGTAATTGAACGTGTTTTATTGAATATACTGGTTGAAATTCCTAATGAATTACAGCTAGGTAAATCCATTTAATAAACACTTATGTAATAGAATAAATGTATTAGGGTGATAGATGTCACCCGATTGGTTATGACAATTTTTTATAAAGATTCATTCTAGGTTTTTTCAACTAACTACCTTGAATAATTAAAATTGATTAACATTACTAAAGTACACTAATAATTTATAAAATGATTTTATATTAGCCTTAATTTATTCTATTTATTTTAATGAATACATCTTTCTATTATTACAAACTAGTTCTAATAATAATACTACTAGTCGAGCGGTAATATTAATGGGGAATTTTTATATTAATATATAGTTGCTTAATACTATAAATTATTTTTTACATTTTGTTGTTTATAATTCGATTATATAAATAAACTGAGATGGATATACTCTCACACCCTAAAAATGTCTTAAAAAACGTTTATTTTGGTCTTAATGTAGTGTCAAAACTCGTTGGAGTATGGATTTTTGGTTTAGTACTATAATTAATATATTATTATACAATTGTTTTTAGATAAGAAATGTAAAGTTTAAAGAAAAAACAATAGTTTTTTAATTTTCGAATCACTAAAAATTATGTCAGAGATTGACATTACTTAAGGTTTAGCTTTCTAATCAAATATATCATAATATCAACTAGTTTAAAGATTATTAATTTTTTATGAATATAATGTTCTAGGATATTCTAGGGAAATCCCAAAACGTGAATTGCAAATTTCATAATTTAAATAGACACAACGGTCTATACTATATATTTATTATTGCTATGACAAGTAGACTCTGACTATCTTTTATAAGTTTGAAAATTGTCATTTGATTTAATATTTAACATATTTATTATTATTTCCATACATTATTTCAGTTATATTTTAAATAAATAGATGAAACGACTTCTATTTATAACAATTAATTCGTTGATCTCGTTCAACTTCTATTAGTATAACATATATAATTAATCTCGACTTTGTTTTTATAAAATTATGATTATATTTTATAATTTAACTGTGATATTAAGTTATAAACTATAGTATTGTTTAATTATTGGTACAAATAAACCGAATTTAATTTTATTTCAAATTTAAACCAGTTGGTTGATTGCTAAACTAAATCCTGATAATTTCTATCTAGCTACTTGAATCAAATTCAACAAAAGTTAATAATTATGAGTACTCTATTGTTCAGTACAATTAAATATATAGGATTTTATTACGATACCAGTCCAAGTATCAATTTCAATTTTAAAATATATGCTACACAGTTTTTGTGAATAACTTATATTTCTAACATGGTGAAATATTTTTATAAAAATTTAAGTTAAGACCAGCTATATTATTGCACAGCGCTTGTTAGAGCGAAAATTATCATAATTGTCTCCATAAATATCATACCATTAATATTACCGAGTACACTATTAACTATGTATAACTTGTGTTAAATTTAACAATCTCATTATATAAATGTGCTTTAATAAATTAGCAATGTATTTTATTGTACGCAATTCTATTGAAATAGGAAATATAATCAATAGTTAAATTGCAAATATAGTATCTTCAAAACTCAGGGCTCATTAAAGCAGACATAACAGCATGGGTTGATGAACGAGAATAATTAATCTATCACTCGTATAGTTTGTATTTAGCTCGTTTAATAGTCTCAAATAGAACGAGCATTAGTAAATAATCTTTGGCTTACTATATCATGAAATTTACAATATACCATTGTAATAGGAAGTACTAAAGTTAGAATCTAATTCATAACATTTCAATATCTTTGGTCGTTAAAAATATCAATAGTAAAATTTATGTATTTGTGATTATTATGTCTCGAATAATATGTTACGTCATTATAGATTTTTAAAAATATTTGGTTCCAACTCTATTAAATGGTATTCATACAAATAAAAAATATATATTGAAAAACATATTTGAGACTGAGCTTTAAGATCATAAGTTATTGGAATAAATAGTTAATAACTACCACAGATGCTAAGTCGGGTCTGGTATACAGGTAAAATAGAGCAAAATAAAACAATATTATTACGAATCTTCTCAGGCTTTCTAGATCCAAAAGTATGGTTGTTGAGTAAATGTTCATAGTATACAAATTTTATTTTAATCGTAAATAATTTTATGAAAGCTAGTATACGTTATACATCAATAACTATTGAGAGCCAACGCCAAGCTTGCTCTTTGGCAAAGCAAGGATAAATGCATGTATATATTGCAATCATACTTATTAAATTTATAAAAAGCATTGTAAAAAATATTTATATGTTATATTAAATATTTTAGTCGAGTAAAATTTAAAAAAAGTATATTTGATTATAAGAAAGTATAACAAGAATAGTACTGAAATCGAATAATCATGTAAAAAATTACTCTTACAGCTTTATTCATAAAATATCCCTAGTTTTGAACCAAAAAAAATTTTTTTTACTCGTTTAATTTTTGAGGTATAGTTTGTTGGAATACTATACTATTATGAGGAATATATGTGCAATTAACACAGTTTCGGTACAGTTATTGTAAAGTTTGAAGTTATGATAGAAGACTCATTATTAGAATATAATGCTTTATAGAATATACATAGTTTCAGTAGTTGCTATGAGTGAAAAAAGTAGCTAAGTTTGGTAAAAAAAAAGGGGGGGGGGTTTACAACAAAGCGGGTGTTGAAAAGTCGAGAAAATCAGAGAAAAAAAATAGTATTGGATAGGCCCGAAATTTTGGATTTTTAGAGGTTTGAGTAAAATAAAAAAGAGTAGAAATATCGACAGTAGTCGTGTGCAATGCTGTCATGCCATAGTGATTTGCGTATCATTAAGGGGTTCGTATGCATTAAATTTTTTGAGTAATTTGGTACGTTTATCTCAAAATGACAATTGCTATAGTTTGTCTTATCATTTTTAAAAAGTTTATTTAGCGCCATTTTTTCCACCATCCTTTCCATCGTTTTTGCCTTTGTCCTTTCCATCGTCTTTATAACCCTTTCCATTATCTTTATAGCCCTGACCATTATCTTTATAGCCATGTTTATCATCTTTATAGCCATGTTTATCATCTTTATAGCCATGTTTATCATCTCTGTAAACATTTTCACAATCTTTATAGCCATGCTTATCATCTTTATAGCCATTTTTATCATCTTTATAGCCATTTTCACAATCTTTATAACGGTTTCCATTGTCTTTATAACGATCTCCATCATCCTTATAACGATTTCCATCGTCCTTTCCACAATCCCTATAACCATATACATCATTCTTTCCATTATTATACAAAAAGCCATATCCACCGTTTTTTCCATCATCCTTTCTGCCGTTCTTTCCATCATCTTTTACATCATCTCTTTTGTTGTATCCTCCACAGTTTTTATAACTATTTTTATCATCGTATACTACACCATATTCTCCTTTTTTTCCATCATCTTTTCCATAATGTGCATTATCATGATATTCAGGCTTCATCTGCACACTGTAGACGCTTTTTTCGTCACCACGTGCTTTGTAGCGGTTATATCTAGGATTACTGCGTCTCTTGAGCTGCACGCCAAGGTTATGAGCTCCATTTACTCCACCCGGGATATGCATACTATTTGCGCACGCGGAGTAAAGCAATGTAGTTATGAATAGCTTTCCAATTGTCATTTCAAAATTTTAATTTTGATTCCTGGTTTCTTGATTTATGGTTGATATCCTTATGGAAGGTTAAAATATAACAGTAAATTTTGTTACAATATTAATAGCGCTATCTGCGTAAGAATATTTGTAAATACCGATGAGGTGTTAGAACGATGGGTTTTTATACACAATTTTAAATGGTGTATTAAAGTAGTACACTGGTTTTGATAAACGGATATAAAACTAGTAAGCAATAAATCTAGAGCTATACTCACTTTTCTCATGATTAGACTGCATTTTACCCATTATGCATAACATATAGCTCATATCTGTGTAAATTCTTGGTTCTCTAGAGGATTCTGGATTATGTTGAACAATTCGACAATCCGGTAGGTTTGATATTTCCATCCCTGTGAATCTCAAATGAATTTTTTCTTAATACGATAAACATTTAGTAACTGATATTACAAAGTTTAATGTTACATATAATAACAAAAGCTGCTATTTTCTACCTCAATGGGATGTTTATAACTTGAAGATAATTGTGTTCGGCCGTTTAATTGACAAAAAAATTTATGACTTCTCCAGAGGAGTTATATACAAACAAGCTTATAATCAGCTTAAAGGCTATTACTTCAAATTTCTAATCAATCTTTTCACCAGTTTATTCTAGGGAAATATTTAACTCAACTAGCTTTGTATTTATTGTTATCACGATCATGGCACTATAATTTGAAGGAAAGGCCAAGCGATACAATTATTAAAACTATTCTTTGGTATTAACAATAGCAGTTAAAACGACACATTCACTAAATATCGTCGGTGCTAATAAAAATGAACTATTTTTACTATAAATAAGTGCTTAAAATGCTAACTTAAGCCTCGTGAGTTGTGGAAAATGTACAAGCACTTTTTAATTTGACAAATACTCCCATGTATTTGGAATCTATTACTCATAATTTAACAGTAAATAACGGAGTTTTTGTGTTAACAATTGTAGAATTTATGTGCAGTTATTTCCGATAAGGCTATGATAAATGTTGGATTTCGAAAAAAATGTTCGGGAAGATTTGCAATTTTTTGCTTAATTATTCCCATTCATTAACTTAGTCTATTTAATCAGAAAAATATTTTTCACCAAATATAATATGATTATACTTTTTAAAAGTTGAATAGATGAATATTGGATAACGGATAATTAACTGAGAAAAAACAAATTATTCAAAATTGAGAACAAAGACAGTATTATTTTTATTAGCAATCACAGCATCAAAATGTTAAATCGATCATTTTGGTATCAAGTGTGTACATACTACTATCTGTGAAATAACACCCATTCTATCTGCTGTAATTCTTTTTCTAACTCTTCACGTTAGCTTTTCTACCACCATCCACGTTAAAATTAAAATAAATACTCACTTTACAGTAATGATGCTAAAAGTTATAAGCTTGATTTTTGCCCAAGTTATATGGTGTAACCTAGCCTAAATCTTATTGTTTATTTATGTTGTATTTTCTGCAATTTAATTTTATCAATTTATTCAATATTTAATATTTTGGCTAGAAACTATTACGACGCTGATTGCAAGATAGGAGATAGGGTGTCTGCTCATATTATCCAATTTAAAAAATAATTTAAAATTTACTTTTACTATGATTTTTTTGTGCATTGGCCTACTGCATACAAATTCATTTACACTATAAAAAGTATCATAATAAATATTTTTATTGTAAAAGTTAAAAGATAGTTAAATTCAATTTTACCACTTTTTCATTTTAAAATTATACTTACTTGTTCAAATGAGCCACTTGACGAACAATTAGTTATTAAACAGATTTGGAATTCCTCCTTTCTTCCTTGATTTTCTTTCGAAAACGAGGTTCTTAATTTGATGCTTTTGACAAATAGGCCAGAACCGAACTTCATGATCAGGACTAGATTCTGTGGGAATTAGGCTACTTTAAGAGATACTTTGACGCTTTGCCTATTATATATACTTTTTCACTACCTGTAATAATTATTACAAAATTGAGTATTTTGCCTGTTTACTATCTTATTTCCATACATTTGTATAACTGTATACACTATTGAAAAGGTAAGCTAACTTACATAGAGTTTTCAATTAAAATACATAAATTGAAGATTAGAATTAACTCTGAATCAATACAGTGTGAGCTTGGTATTCCTAGAGGAATAGAGAGAAGTTGGTTAAATCTATGCTTTTTGGGCTCACTTTTTGTATTCATGTGATATTTACTAATATATCGATAAATATAAAGAAAAATTACAGATTCATCACCTACAACCACAAAGTGCGTATTAATTACTTAAAAGTAGCTTAGTCTAACAAGTGTGCTTGCTTGAGTAACCTAAAGTTTACATTCAGTATAATGGGGGTAGCTAGTGATTTCTTTCAAGCAATGTATCTGGTTAATTACTCTGATTATATAATTGTTTTGGCAAATTAGCCAAAATAGAAAAAACACTATAATAAAAGAGTACTAAACATAAATTGACATTTGTACCCACAATATGAACCGTGTTATTTGAAAAAGATACAATAAGACTGGTTTTGATAGCACGCAGAGATAAGACTGGTTTTTGTTTTAGAATTATATGATTCATTTTTATAAAATTTTAGCATTTTTTTCTGGTCGTGGGGGTATCATTTATCTTGCCGAGTGTATGAGATTGGGGCTTTTGTGACATTTTCTTTGACGTAAGGTACTAGAAATGTTTTGACAAAATCGATTCATTTCACAAAATAATACTCAAAACCAAAAAAGTAAATAGAAAGAGCAAAACAAATAACTTTAATGAATACTTAGTCTAGCTTGGATAGATGTGCACAAGTGAATACACGCTTTACCAAAAGCTATGATTTGTTGCTATTCTCATATATATTATAGGTACAACTTTGTAGTTTTGTGCTACCAATTTACGGGGATATGCTTACAATAATTCATATATTAATTCAAACTCGAAAATACCATAAGAAATCCAAAGGCAAAACAGAACGTGAACCCTCCACCATACACCACTTTTCGATTAGCAATTTTTAATAAAACCAAAAAATCTACGCTTATGTTTGCGTACTTTGAATTTCAAGGTATTTTTCAAGATGAAATACAGGGTAAACTCTAATTTTAATTTTGATCATTGCCAAAGTGTAACAACATGAAGCACAACTAACGCGTTTAGATACCCTTTTTAGAGAGAATTATTGCTTAACTGAGCTAGAAGAGCGAGTATTGAATGAATCTTCAAAATTAGTCATTTTGAAAAATGATGTCAGGAGGGCTGGATTATGTCTTTATCAGTACAAAAAGTGGAATATATTTGCGGTTTGCGCCTAAAAAGAGGAAGAAATTTAACTCTGAATATATTTCGTCATAATATTCGTGTAGTATAAAATTTATCAAGATAATATTACCAACTGGATAGACACAAATTTTTTTTTAAAAAAGTGAATAGATCAATACTCAGAGTTGAGGTAAAGTTGCTAAAAACGAATTATGTATAACGTTTAGTTGCTTTGAGATGCACTTCTTATATACAGTTTCCTATACTTCCAGGAAGTTACAATAAAAAGTAGAACTTGAAACGATTCATTTACCCTCAGCGCAAGAATAGTTTTAGATTAACGGTGGCAAGAATAACTGTAGCTACACTCGTTACAATGTTATTGTTTGGTACCACTTCTTGTTTTAATGAGTTTGGAATTTAAAAAATAACAAAGGTTTGTAATCTAAAATAGTAAAAATTTCATATTAATAATACAAAATATGAGTGTAAATCTCTTATATAGTGGTAGTGTCGCTGATACTAGTTTGGCATTATACAGTTGCGTTATAATTATCCACTTCATTTGTTGTAGGAAAATACACAATTCCAATATAATGCATGATATTACTCCTGAATTATTTTTAGGAGAAACAACAGATAAACCACGATAATGAATATTTTAGAGTAACCTATCTTTTGTATTTATTCAAAATGAAATAATAGAAAAAGCAGTTGGTGTATAGGTAGTACTGATAAAAATATTAAACCATAGCCTATAAGGTTTCCGGCTAAAATGAGGCAGCTTTTATCTACTGGTTAAAATGTTTATTCTGGAATGGAGAGCTAAATGTTTTACACAGTATGTGTGAAGTATAAATAATGTCTGTAAATCCGTCGCGTATAACAAGTAAATACACATAAAAGTCAGGCCATCTGATTGGAAAGTGTATTTAGTTTATTCATACGGATGGATCTTGGAGTGGTGGGAATGATGGGAATGGTGGGAATTTTGGGAATGTTGTGATGCTCATCGAGTGCAAAAATAGAGGCACTTTCATATGCGCAAACGTATGCTGTGTATTATTATAGAACAAGTACACACAGCATGCACCCATACCTGTGTACAGATATGCTTTTACACTCGCTATTGAAAACTCTAGAAATACACAGAATAGTGAAAAGCTTACAGACGTTTCTATTTTATACTTTCAAAAAATGGCCATACACAAACTTGTTTGCGGGTAAAAAGATAATCGAAGGTTATGGACATAAGGCATATGAAATTAATACACTGTGTTTAATACAGCCTAATACCGATTGAGAAGGTTCGAACCGAAATTATCAGTGCATGGTTAATAACTCGAGAGCACTTTTAATCTAAGATCTAGAAATGTTAGAAAATAGACTAGTATTACTTAATACTGCCACTGAAACCTTGTAATATTATTCCAGAAAACTTGGTTTGACTTTTGGTGTACAACCTCATATAAAAAGATATAATTAGCATCAAAAACTTATTTTTGATTAAGTGCAAGTTTATTCTTGTGTAGCTTTTTTTCTATTGAAAGCTCTTTATAATTTCTGAACTATAGAAAATATAATATTCATGTTTATACCTAACCTAATAAGCCTTGTTCAGTTCTAAGAGATATTATGAATTTCTTCAAAAATACTAAAACGGACTTTTCAGAGATGGTAGACTTAAATAAAAATCTAAATTACGCGGATGGTGCTGGTGCTGGTGCGGGTGCTGATACTGGTGCTGATTCAGGTGCTGGTGCTGGTGCTGGTGCTGGTGCTGGTGCTGGTGCGGGTGCCGATACTGGTGCTGATTCAGGTGCTGGTGCTGGTGCTGGTGCTGATACTGGTGCCGATACTGGTGCTGGTGCAGACCCTTTAATTGGTACACATACTCGTCTATACTTTCCACCACCAATATGCTTGTGATAGCAGTAATGTCCTGGTAGTGAATTAACTTGTGCGTCTTGCATTACGTTTGGAGCATACTCGTCCTGGTAGTTCTCTGGAGAGTAATCATTGTTTTCTGCGATATCTTGATCGCAGTGGTTATTGCAATTGTAGTTGTTTCCTTGCTGGCTGGCAAAGGCAGTGACTGCAAGTATGGCTGAAATTATAACGGTCTTCATTGTTTTTTGCTTTTTAAGTTTTAATTGTAACTTATTGAGATTGTGCTAGGGATTATCGAGTCTATTTTTTGAAGTTTAAACGTGGAAATTGGCTCCCCTTTTATAGTTTTCTTTGTACCTTATAAAGGCATTTTAAAAGTATAAAGCCTTATTTTATTTATATAAAAGCTAATAATTTCTTTCATAATTAATTGAGTCTAGATAGTTACTTTTAATTCAATATAGCATTCCAAAAACTAGAATACCTGAACTGTGGTGCAATTACTATTCATTAAAAATTGAATTCCGAATATTAAATATTAGCTATATATTAATTAAAAGCAAAAAAGCTAATGAGCCAGCCCATATTTCATAAGCAGTTCCACAATTTATTGGCTATTTCAAGCAAGTTGTTCCAATTGCTGTATGGTTTGGTGGTATTTTGGTATATCCTAAATCAACCACCCAATACAAAAACATGTATATCTAGTTAGAATTATTGTAGGTGAATTTATTTAAAAAAGCAAAGAACATTCTAAAGACGCCAACTTGATAAAATAGTTAATAGAGTTGGATTTGTCATTCCTCGTGGGGGAGGGGGAGGATGGGGGGAGGTATGTGAGTTGTTTGGATCATTAGTAATAACTTTTCTTATTTCTTACTTTTGAAGTGCTCGTTGGTTCATGAACGAATAGTTTATCCAATGTAATGTATATCATACATCGAGTTTATCAGAGGAACAATGAAACACATATCAATACCATAAATAAAGGATCACTGGGCTACTATAGCTAATACATTCATATTCGAGCTACCATATTGTGCGGGTTACAGTGGCCAGTGTTACGGCTTATCCACAATGGTCGGAACTCCAGATTCAGTTTTGCTCAGCTAAGGTTTATTTAATAAGTCCTATTTGAACCCGCCAAAACAAAAAACAAAAAACAAAAAACAAAAAAAAAATAATGACTGGTAATGATTGAACCAAAAAAAAGTGTCGGAAAAAAAAATCAGCCAGATCCAGAAGCGAACTTGAGGTTCTTTGAGGACCAGATATTCTCCTCACAGTCAATCCAGCCGCGATGCTTGGTATAATCAACCAATTGGTCGCCAGATGCGCCAACACCACACTTTCCACCCACTTTGGCCCAGTCATCGACATATTTGAAGCCATAGGTATCCCAGATTTCACAAAGAGCGTTGACTAGAGTGGTAGCAAGCTCAGGAGTGTGACCAGGACCAGGAGTGATTCTGAGACGTTCTTCGGAAACAGATACGGTGGGGTAGTTGATGCTTTGGACATATATGTTGTACTTGGACAAAAGAACGTCAGAAGCAAGTTTAGCACCTTCGGCATTTCCAATCAAAACAGGAACGATATGAGAAGGATTTGGAATGACAGGAATTCCCTCGGCAGCGAGGCGCTGCTTGAGGTGTCTTGTGTGAGTTTGTTGCAAGAAACGCTCTTTGCTGCTGGATTTAAGGTATTTGATGCTAGCAATGGCTCCAGCAGCTATAGTGGGCGGGATGGAGGTGGTGAAGATAAAGCCAGGAGCGTAGGAGCGCAGATAATCGATAAGACTTGCATTTGCAGCGACATAACCACCGACAATACCAAAGGCTTTTCCTAGAGTACCAGTAATCATATCAACTTGGTCAAGGACGTTGGTGTCAGCGCCATCAAAGCCGTAGTGCTCAGCAACACCAGCACCGGTACGGCCGTACATTCCAACGGCGTGAACTTCATCCAAGAAGGTGAGAGCACCATACTTTTTGGCGAGAGCACAGATCTGGGGAATGTGACCAACAGTTCCAGACATTGAGTAGACCGACTCAAAAGCGATGATTTTGGGGGTAGAGAGAGGATACTTTGACAGCAGCTCTTCCAAGTGGGCCAAATCGTTGTGTCTAAATATTTCTTTTTTAGCACGAGAATTTCTGACGCCCTGAATCATTGAGGCGTGATTCATTTGGTCAGAAAAATAAACTAGACCTGGCATTGCAGCGGCCAGAGTCGAAAGCGTGGCGTCGTTTGCCACAAAACACGATGAAAAAACGAGTGCTGCCTGCTTGTTGTGCAGAGCCGCGAGCTCGGCCTCTAGCTCCAGATGGAGCGCTGAGTTTCCTGCAATGTTTCGGGTTCCTCCAGCACCAGCGCCGTACGTGTCCAACGCCTCTCTCATTGCGTCAAGAACAACAGGATGTCCTGACATGCCCAAATAATCATTGCTACACCATACTTCTACCAAATTGTCCTTTTTGGATGTGTGGGCTCTGGGGTAGTTCTTGGCCAACCGATTGATGTTGTTAAAATACCGGTAGCTCTTATCCTCGTGCTTCTTTCTGAGCTTGGCCTCAATTACTCCATCGTAGTCATATCCTCCCGCGCCTGTAACTGGACTTGTTGACGCCATTTGGCTGGCTGGAACTGCTGCCCCCATTACTGGACACTCTGCTGCCTTTTCCATAATTCCCTTTGGTCCTCCCGAAAATGGACACCCGGTATCTTTTGCCTTCATTCCTGAGCTTGTGCTAACCGATCTGGTGATCATTTTTCCTAGCTCCACTGCCGGCATTTTTCGCAGGTATGGGCATGTTCCCTTGAATGCTGAAAATACTAACTTATCCATTCTGTATCCTTTATTTTTTCTCTTTGCTTTGGTTCACAATTGTTTTTCTATTTCAAAGTTGAAAACATAGCGTCAGAATATATATCCCATAAGCTGTGTTATCGTTTTAACAAAATGAAAAACTCAAAAAAAGGAATCATTTCAGCACAGTATCCTTTTTCTGCTCACACTTTTGATCTCCACCGCTTGTTGGTGTTCTAATCTTAAAAACTTCTTTTTGTCTCGTCGGTATGAGAAAAATAAAAACGGAAATCCATCACCGACTTCATCCCATTCCCCCCAACTTTTGCCATCTAATGACAAACACCAGTTATCTTAATCCACACCAGACATTTTTCCTTCTTTTTTGCCTAATCCTCATTTATCATTTGAGTGCACTAACATAAAGCCCAAGTAACAATATACTTACATTCTTGATTTTAACTATCCTTATTTCCCACGATCAAATTAAAAATAGCGCGGTTTTATTGCAATTTTTCAACCTGTCCTTTCGCTGTTGATTTTTCTTTGTATCCACACACACAAAAAAAGCACTACAAACTGTCTTTAATCCTAGATTTCGATTTTTAGCTTGCGATATCAAGGCGAAAATGGCAAATTGACTTTTTATATACTTTTTACAGAGTGGAAACCAAATCGAAAATTTTTTTTTTCATGTGTCATTCCAACCTCAAACCCGAGATTTTCTTTGTATCTCACCAAACAGCTATCTTTTTTCCCCCTTGTAAAAATAAATTGGCCTGCAAAATGTATTTAAACCCTGATTTGCGCGTTTATTACCTCTGATACTGATAGCCTTTATTATTTCGTTCTGTCAAATTTGCCATGGGTTTATTTTTCTTGCTTTTTTTCAATTTTCAAGTTATTTTATTGGCGAAATATAAATCTACAGCTTTACAAAACCGTACTTTGCATAGATCCTCTCATAAATTATTGATTTGCTATTTTTGCGCTTTTTATTAAGTGACACTTGGTAATTTGCTTATTTTTTCTATTCTGTTTACACATTAGTCATCTAAATTTCCCGTCCTCAGAAACCCGAGTTCATTAACAAACGAGAAGTTTTGTGGGTCATGAGAATTCAACAAAGTCTGGAGGATAAGGATGTATTTTTGATTATTTTACGGAACTTGGATAAGGCACTGTTGTTAAAAGTTTTTGTTTCCGCTCTTGGCCGATATATTTCCAGGTTTATCTCTACCAATTTCTAAATATACAAGTATATAGGCCCTAGTAAGCGGAACCCAGTTGTTTAGTATATTTTTTCCATGCTCACGGCATTTGGGTTTCTTATTCCACGCATTTCAGTTTTCACCAGAAGGACATGGTCAACTGGATTAAATAAAATTTAATAAATGCACACAACAAAACAGCCCTTAGTAGAATCCTTGATGAGAATCTGTATTTAGTCTTGTGGTTTAAAGACATATTTTAGCTATTATTAATACACAATAGCTTGTTTTTTTAATGTATGGTTTCAGCTAGTTGGATTAATCTCGCAAATCCTGCTTTAGCAACTCTTTCCAGTTTTGGAAATATTATTGTCGCGTAGCATTTAGGTTTTTCCGTTCTACTACAAATCGATGAATTCTTTTCACAGAGCTTTCGAAAAAACTAAAATATGTTTTTATCTCCAATCTCCTCCTCGTCATCCTCCTCCTCCTCCTCCTTCCCCTCCACCACCCCGATCCCCACCATTCACTTCTCTCCTCCACATTATTCATTCTTCCCTCATTCCATATTTTCTTACTTTGGTTTGCGGTTTTCGCTAATTTCCTATCGAATCGAAAGCGTGAAATCATCTGAAAATAAAAGCACAATAGTATTTACACCAATCAACATTTTAGCCTCACTAGAATATACACTGAAAAATAGCAAACTGGATTTATCCATCCATATTAATCAATTATAACATCAACAGCATTTAAAATCGCAAATCAACTCGTAAATGTTAGTGAATGGAGGAACTATTTCACCCCCTTATTCGCAGATGGGTAAAGGATGATGATATTTTGTCTTTCCGCCCTGCACTCGCTTTTTCCCTTCTAAACCCGATTTTACGGTTTTGGAATCCAAGTAACAATGTGTCACTATGCGAGAAAGTACTGAACACATCAACCTGACAGATTTGGTGTGTTTTATTCTTGTTAATTCTTTGTAACCTGGTTTTTAAGGGGGTGGTGAAAGGGAAATCCATTCCAAGATAGCAAAGTGGTACACAAACCAAAATATACCATTTACTTGAAATGTGTATTTGCTCAAATAATAAAACTTCTGGCTTTTCAAAGCTGTTTTATTCCCACATCAATGCGATTTAAAAGAATGTGGGTTACATAAAAATAAGGCTGAATAAGAAGGTGGAATGGTGATCAAATGTGATTGAATGCGTGACCTTGGATTTCCCTTTCTCAGGTATTAGCATACTCCTCCC
>LSSK01000463.1:0-30962 GCA_001969505.1 Zancudomyces culisetae | reverse complement strand
TTGCAGGAGCGGAAGGAGGTGTTGGGGAATTGGTTCAGAAAGCACGAACCGTGGAGCAGGCAAAAGTACTGATGGAGCTGGCGGACACGATTCGTGAAAAGAAGTTGCGGACAACAGTGGCACTTACAGCAGGAAGAGGACGTGGAAAATCGGCCACACTGGGGTTGGGACTGGCATATGCAATCAGCGAAGGGTACAGCAATATATATGTGACATCGCCATCGGCAGAGAATCTCAAAACACTGTTTGAATTTGTGTTTGTTGGATTTGATGCACTCGGGTATGAAGAACACTTGGACTACGATATAGTGATGAAGAGTATGGACGAAATCGGTGACGGCCACAAGGGAGGGAGCAGCGACCAAAATGGCAAAAACAACTTGGTGGTGCGAATCAATGTGTTTAGAGAACACCGCCAAACTATCCAATACGTGATGCCACAGGACAGCCACATGCTGTCACAGGCGGAATTGGTGGTGATTGACGAGGCAGCAGCAATTCCACTGCCACTAGTCAGTAAACTGCTGGGACCCTACCTTGTGTTTATGGCATCAACAATCAACGGCTACGAAGGCACTGGACGGTCGCTGAGTCTGAAGCTGATCAAGCAGTTGCGAGAACAGAGAGTAGGTGGCGACAAGACTCGGCAGCTCAAGGAAGAACGGCTGGACGAACCAATCCGGTACTCGATGAATGACGGGGTTGAAAAATGGCTCAACAAGTTGCTGTGTTTGCAGATGGACGATACACACATGGCCCGGGGTGGGATTCCACACCCTAGCAAGTGCGAGTTGTTTAAGATCAACCGTGACAAGTTGTTTTCTTACCATCCAGTAAGCGAAAGAGTTTTACAGAAAATGGTTGGATTGATGACCAGCAGTCATTACAAAAACACACCTAACGATATCCAGTTAATGAGTGATGCTCCAGCTCATGAACTGTATGTACTACTTGCCCCACAACAAGAACAACAACAACAACAACAAGCAAATGGTGGTAGTGGAAGTGGTAGTGGTGCTATACAACTACCCGAGCCTCTAGTCGTTATCCAGGTCTGCTTGGAAGGTCAAATCAGTCGCAAAACAATCATGAGCAACCTGAGCCGTGGTATTAAATCTGCCGGCGATCTGATTCCTTGGCTAGTATCACAGCAATTCCAGGACTCCAACTTTGCATCACTTAGCGGTGCACGCATTGTCCGTATCGCCACGCATCCCGACTACTGTGGCATGGGTTACGGTAGCCGTGCTCTCAGCCTTCTGTATGATTTCTACAGCTTTAAGTTTGTCTCGCTTTCTGATACCCCATCAATCAATTCCTCTGAACCACTATTTGCTAGCCTTTCACAGATAAAACCTCCTACAACCACTGTAACCAATGCAGCTAGAGTTAGAATTGGAGCTGGAGCTGGAGCTGGAGCTGATGGTAATGGTAATGGTAATGGTAATGGTGATGGTAATGGTGATGGACAGACTGAGCAGCCATTGATTCGTTGGGTTGGTACATCGTTTGGATTGACCAACCAACTGTTCAAGTTTTGGACCTCCAAGAACCTCCAGTATCGACCCATATATCTTCGCCAAACAAAGTCGGATCTAACAGGCGAACACACCGTAGTCATGCTGAAAACCCTCAACGAGTCCGACGACTGGCTGTCATTGTTCTGTGCTGACTTTTTAACCCGTTTCCTCACTTTGTTGAGCTACGACTTTTCTGCATTTGACCCACTTTTGGCCCTACGAATCCACCAGTCTACCTCTCCTTCTCTATCTCTCATAAACTCCTCTTCTTCCAGACCCTTTGTTCTGGGCGACTATTTCTCACCATACGATTTAAAGCGATTGGAGTCCTACTCCAATAATATCCTTGATTACCACGTCATCACCGACCTTTTCCCCACTCTTGCCCACCTCTACTTTTCAAATAAACTGGCTGCTTTGCCTGACCCTATCTCTCTCAGCGGCACTCAGCAAGCCGTTCTCCTAGCTTTTGGTCTGCAACACTCTCCTGTTGAACTGATTGCCTCCAAACTCAACTGCTCTGAATCTGTTGTTCTCGCCCTCCTACTCAAAATCATCAAGAAATTCGTCACTTTTTTCAACTCTCTACTTGCGAATGAATCTCTCAATAACACCACCACCACCACAACCAGCACTACTAGTAATTCTACTACCACTTCATCTATCACTGAAAGTTCTAACACATCTGGCCCTACTCTGGGCTCAAACACAATTGTTTCCTTAAAACAATCCCCAACTACCCAACCACAACCCTCCTCCACCAAAGACTCTAAATCTGTCTCCCAATCCCTTTTGGAAAGTGAAAACAAACGTAAAATCTCTTCCAAAAAACACGTCAAAATGTCCAAAAAAACTAGAATTTCTTAATCCCACCCCTCCTCCTCCTCCTCCTCCTTTTCCTTATTTACCCTTCGTTTGTTTGTTTGCTTTTTGTTTGCTTGTTTATTTATTTAGTAATATATTGAAAATAAAAACCCTAAACATATTGTGAAATCCAGCGGAACCCTATTCATATTACATTTTCAAACTATATTTAATCATCGCTCCTCCTCCCCTCGCCTCCCCTCAATTTAATCTTAAAACTTCAAAGCCCACTTACCATCTCCATATCCCTGACGCATCACCACACTACACATAAACAACTCAATCGGCCTCATATCCCTCAACGCAACCTTGCCCTTGCCAGTAGTCTGGAACATGCCCAGCTCGGTTCGCAACTCCTCCTCCGCTACTGCTCCTGGTGCATCAATCTTGTTTCCAAATACAAGGAATGGCACGTTCTGCAACTCCTCAATTGCCAACAGCGCATCCAGCTCTGCCTTGGCCTCTGCAAACCGTTCGCGGTCCGCTGAATCCACCATAAATACTATTGCTGATACTTCTGGGAAGTAATCGCGCCACAATCGTCGTGCTTGGACGTGCCCTCCCAAATCGTATGTTGTGAAATGCACACTGCCAATTGACAGCTCCTCACTCGCTATTTTTTTTTTCATTCACATCCCACAACCAAGAAAGTATTAAGTAATCAATCTATACACATATTCCTCTCTTTTACAAAAAAAAATATACTAGAGTAGAATATAATCTTGAGGCTCCTTGCTCTCCCTTTCTTTTTTTTTATATTACTTACTTGGATGTAATGTTGGTTGCAATGTCGCCAACCGATCATTCTTCAACATGTGCAACAACGTGGTCTTTCCCGCATTGTCCAGTCCCAAGAACAATATCTTTGCATTTTTGTTCATAAGTCCTATTTTTTATCACAAATTCAAATTATACCATCATTATTATTAATATCATTATTATCATCATTCCCTCGCTACACTTTATCCTATCCTCCCTCTTCTCTTTTTTTTTTCTTGTTGCTATTCTTTCCTTTTATTTTTCTTATTCCCCACCCTTTCCCCCTACCCTTCTCTTTCTTTCTGCTAAATTTCATATTCAATATCACCTACCGAAACTTCGGAGTACGTCAAAAAACCAATCTATAATAAACATTTTTGCTCAAATTGAATTGCTCCCTCTTTTTTTTTTCCTGTGTCTTGGTCACTATTCATCCAAATGTTTGTTTCAATTATTAGAAGTTACTTTTATCTTGTCTATTTTCTACTTTGCAAATTCTTATTTACCTTGTTTGTTTACACCAAATTTATCTCTTTATGTGCAACTATTATTTGTTTTTTATTACTTGTTTTATTAATGCAAGTGCAAAATTTAAATTCCTTGAAAAAAGTAACCCCATTAAAAAAATGCCATATTTTCATTTATTTCACATTTTTCTTGGAAATATTAGTTTCTAGAACATTTTTTTTTCATTCCTTTATTCTCCAATTTTATTAATTTTAATGTTAATAATATTTTATTTCTGTTTTTTATTTACTTGTGATAATATCTATAAAAGAAATTTATTATTAATAGTATAAAGGCTAATTTGCCGTTGTTATATATTTTTAATCCTTAAAACTACTTTTTTTACCAATTTATTTTATGCCTTGTTCTCGGGTATGTATTGAGAAAAAATCTTGGTGCAAAATTTACCCAAACCCTAACTCTCTCATCACTCCCTCCCATCATCATCATTCATCACCATCACCCCTTCTTCCACAATCATCTAGAATTGTCTTTGATACAAGTTTAAAGTAGCCATACCCATCAACACCCCTGCCACACTTTACTTTTTCCTTATTTGAAATATGCCATACCCTCTAATATTAGTATAGGTTTACTTCAAATCGCTGTTTATTTAATTTTCCATTCAATACACACAATTTTAAATACATCTTTTTTTAAAAAAAAAACAAATCTAATAATATACTTTTTATCATCCTCTCCTCTCATCTCCTCTCATCTCTTCTCCCCCTCCTAGTGACCCATCTGTTTTTTATTTATTATGCATCGGGCAATATACATATATGTACAGTAACATGTTCAAAAACTAATTGCACATATATCCAGCTGTAACTTGCATTTTTTCCCCCATTTTTTAGAGTTTACAAGCTTTTGGATATATGTGACTAAAAATTATTGGCTAAATAATTTCCACGCTTTTTTTCTTATTTTATCTTCCCTTCATTATCATTTGTAAATAATTTTTTATCGTGTATTTATTCACATGTTTATTTTTTTTTTGCACAATCATTTATCCCACAAATTCACACCCTTGCACCCCCCACCTACTTTTCCAAATTCATTTCTATAAACATGTCCATATCAATCCACTCAGCACAGTATTCACCTAAAATCTTTGGTCATTGAAACCACACAACTTTCCAGCACTATTTTACACACAAACTGGTCCCTACAATGTTTTGTTTTGTTTTGTATTAACAAAATCTACAACAACACTAAAAAAGCAGTGTCTTTGAGAGGTTAGATAAGACAGCGAAAAGCATTAGTAAAATTAATATTAATAAATTATATTCTTATTCATGACACATAATAAAATAGTAAAACAAGTGTTGTATACAAAAAGTAGCTTTGAGCGGTGATCAAATGATTGAAAAAAGAGGGAAAAAAGGAACATAAAAATAATCACTACATCTAGTACTTCAACTGTTTGGGTTGTTCCCAGCTGAATTCTTCACGACCAAAGTGACCGTAACACGCGGTGTCTTGGTAAATTGGCTTGAACAGATCCAGTTTTTGGACAATTACTCCTGGTCGGAGGTCAAAGTTCTCTTTGATCAATTGTAGGATCTTCTCCTTTGGAATCTTCTCGGTACCATATGTATCAACATACACTGATAGTGGCTCGGCTACTCCAATGGCGTATGAAAGCTGGACCAAACAACGGCGAGCTATTCCGGAGCTCACTATGGATTTGGCGATCCATCTGCTGGCATATGCTGCTGATCTGTCGACCTTAGAAAAGTCCTTTCCTGAGAAGGCACCACCTCCGTGTGCACCCCATCCTCCGTATGTATCTACAATAATCTTACGTCCTGTAAGCCCAGCATCTCCCTGAGGTCCTCCAATTACAAACTTTCCTGAAGGCTGCAAGTGGAGAATGGTCTTTTCATTCATGTATTCAGCTGGGATGACTGTGTCAATGACCTTTTCTTTCAGCTGTTTTCTGAGTTCCTCAGTTGAAATATCTGGTGAGTGTTGTGTTGAAATAACAATGGTATCAACTCTCAATGGAATCATGGCACCGGCTTCATTCTTATACTCAACAGTGACTTGAGTCTTTGAGTCTGGTCTCAACCAGGCCATATCACCACTTCTTCTCAATTCTGCCATCTTCATGTTGAGCTTGTGTGCCAACACAATGGTCAATGGCATAAGCTCTGGGGTTTCATCGGTGGCATATCCAAACATAATTCCCTGATCTCCTGCACCAATGTTTTCTATTTCTGATCCGTTCTGGACCAATCCTTGATAGATATCTGGTGATTGTTGTTCTATTCCTACTAATATGTTACATGTTTTATAGTCAAACCCTTTGCTAGAGTCGTCGTATCCAATCTTCTTGATCACACCTCTGATAATCTTTTGGTAGTCCAAAACGGCCTTTGTTGTGATTTCTCCAAAGACCATAATCATCCCTGTCTTTGCGGCAGTTTCACAAGCCACTTTGGACATTGGGTCTTGTTCCAAACAGGCATCAAGGATAGCGTCTGAGATTTGGTCACAGATCTTGTCTGGGTGTCCCTCACCTACTGACTCTGAAGTAAACAAAAATGTTTCAGCCATTTTCTATATTGTATATTATTTCTTCTATAGTTCCTTAAAACTGCTGTAGTGTAAAATACCCTAACTTTTTTTCTTCCTTCAAAGAAAAATGAAAAGTGTAATTAATCCAAGTTGTGGAAATGGAAACTTGCAAGTAGAAAAAAAAAGGGTCGAAGTTTATTTGTTTTATACCATTTTTCACGTATATTATTTCAGCTTAAATGTATTTGTTATTCAAAAAATTACTAAGCAAAAGGTGGGAAAGAAGCATGCAAGCGTTTTTCAAAAAAAAAAAAAAATTTTTTTTTAGTTAGCGGATCAATTTATTGTCCCAACCTTAGCTTGTTAAAGTACCCATGAAAAAAAGAAAAAAATTAGGTGTTTGTATTTAAATAACAGGGCTGCATTATTTTTATTACAAAGATCACACCAGCATTTGCTCTGAAATGTGGAAAAAAAATAAAAAGTTTCTAATCCCAACTTGGAATTTAAATTTTGTGAACGAAGCCGAGCTGTTCAATCTCAAAAGCAGATCGTTTGGCCAATAAAATCACCAGGTTATTTGTAATTTTCTTGTGTTATTAAGCTCAGGATTTTATTTTTTTGCTTTTGCCAATTAATAACAGATTTTTTGCTAAAATGTCGCCACCAATTTACCATTAACATTCTGATTTGACCTCTGTTATTATTGTTATTTTCAGATTTTTGTGTGCAGTTTTTGGTACTTTAACCCGATGCATCCCACAAGCAAAATGGAAAAGCGAAATGAAAAATGGAAAACCCAAATGTCCGATTGTGTTAGCATATAAAAACAGCAATAAAAAACTCGGTGGAACACAAAATCACATACACAAATGTGCAATTATATTATCCCTTTTTCTGTTATTTACCTTTCGCAAAATGGGTATTTTGAGAGTATCACTACAATTAAACTTTGGGACTTTATCTCGTATAAAAGATGCTGCTACTAAAAGAGAAAAAATAAGAGTAACACGTGTCGTAATTTAATATTGTTTTATCTCTTGTATTTATTCTTACCCCATTAGAAGGCATAGTAATAGATGGTGACTTTTTTAGTACGAAGCGTGTATGATATACCCCTTATCCACCAAATGAATACACCCATCAAGTAGTAAGGATATCATCACTCTATCCTGAAACACCATTTTTTTCATACTCAGATATGCAATAAATCATAGCATCAGCCATTGGTTACCTCAATCTATAAAAAAAATGTAGATGTAGAAAGATGCGAGCATTTGAAATGATTCCAACTCCATTACAGGCTCGCATCTTCCTGCAGTCGCCCTTTGACGCCACGTACTATTATTTTAACCTCATCGTTTCGATTTAGAATGCACTGGATCACACCACTGCTGCTAGTTTGCAGGCTACAAGAATTCGTGTATTGACTCTACTCACTCATGCACAGCTGTATGTATACATGCATTTCCTACCCTTATTTTTTTGTAAGTAGTCATAGTTATGATCAACAAAGAGCAAATAGGATATATTACTACAAACTACATAGAAATAACAGCAAACTCTACATATAACTAAACCAATTCGGGAAACCTCCAACTTTCTAGTCGGTGGTTTGTCTATTTATACGCCCATCATGTTTACCTCATCCTCAAAACTCCAAGCCCAAGTCCTACTATATCACACATTCCTTATTTAACTTTTTTTCTACATATTTTATAAATGAACCAAGAAATCTTGGTGTTTACTTTGCTTTTGGTATTAACTAACAGTTTTTTATTTTATTTTTCACTGATAATCATAAACAGTATTTGCTAAATCACAAATAATGATACCACCCTCCCCCCTATCATAACAAAATCACACGTAAATATTTCCGGTATTATTTTTGTTTAAATCATTATAAAGTGAATAAAAAATTTTTTCGTGGTTTTTAAATTTCCAGTATTTTTGAATGCAATAATTGCAAAGATATAGCCTATATTACGTGATTGTTCACGAATGCGCCATTGAAAAAAAAATTTCACTCCACTGTGGCTAGTATACAAGATCCACAACTTGACATCATTGAAGTTGTTTTTTTTAATAGTATTGAAGAACCTTGTGGCTGTCCCTTACATCCTCTCATTTTGAAAAATCATTCCAAACAACCTAGCTATGAGTACAAGGCTTGTCATCCACCATGCTACAGTTAATTACTTGTTTTAATGTGCAAGTTTTTGGACATTTTCTGTACTACTGCATCACGTTGCAAAAGTGTGTTTTAGTTGTATAAATTGGTAGAATTTACTTCAAGTTTATTATTATTTGCTCATAAATAAATATTAATTAGTAACGCTATTAAATATGGTCTGATAGCAGCATGCTCGCTATTCTGCCAATTTAAGGCTGGATCCATTGGCATATTTTAAGTTATTTGGAAAGCCAGTTACACATTACTTTGTAATCGTGGCTCGCCCTGGTAACGTGGACGGTATGGATTCGGAATTCGTACGTAATATGGCGAATCATACTCCGAATCAGAATATTTTGTGTTTTCATCCATTCTCATTGGTTTATTTGGTCTTTTTTGAGGGTACTTGTCATCATTGGGTCTTTTGGGTCTAATAGGCTCATTGGTATCATAACGCCCATAATAATCATTATATCCATTATATCCATTATGTCCATTGTGTCCATTGTGTCCATTTTTTTTGTCATCATCATCACCATCATCATAATCATAATCATAATCAGGCCTGGATGGTCCATTTGGTCTTTGTGGTCTTTGTGGTCTTTGTGGTTTTTGTGGTCTTTGTGGATCATATGAAGGTCGTCCTTCGCTGTCATACGCATCCTTTGTACTCACATAATTTTTAACTGCCGAGGTTGTATAATTGATTGCACTTGTAGTTGTATAATCAACTGTGGTTACAATCACACACTCAGTAACACTAGACGTTGTATATGCAACGATATTTGATGTAACATACTCAGAGGTTCTTGATGTGATATTCTCACTGATAGATGTCGTTTTGTAGAACACAGTACTTGTTTCTGTGTATTTGATAACTGTTGGCTCTGTATAGTAAATACATGTTGGTGTCACATAGTACACAACGCTGGAGGTTTTATAATAAACTGTGCTTGGTGATGTGTAGCTTATATCTGATGTTGTTGTGTAATAAACAGTGCTAGATGCTGTATAGTCGGTAGAAGAGGAGAGTATACAATCTGTGGTGCTAAACGTAGGATGCTCAACGGTTTCAACTTTTGTATAGTAAATAACATTCGATTCGGTATTACAAACCGTACTGCTTTCTGTGTTGTATACCACACTTGGTGTTGTGTAATATACTGTGCTTTCTGATGAACCATATACTGTACTTGTTTTGGTGTGACATGCTATGCTTGTTGAGGTATAACAAGTCGTGGTTTGTGTTGTATAGTGAATTATACTTGGTGTTGTGTAATATAATGTGGTCGATGTAGTATAGTAACTCGTACTCTGTGTTGTGTAGTTTATACTGGTTGTTGATGTGTAGAAAATACTGGGTGTTCCATAGTAAATTGCACTGGGGAGTGTGCGGTAAAGCTCAGATGTTTTTGTGTTATTGATGACAGTATATGTAACATAGTAGGAGACACTAGATGTTGTGCAGTAGCTAGTACTAAGTGCTGTGTCGTAGATGGTGCTAGTTTTTGTATCGTAGATGGTACTACATTTCGTATCATAAGTAATACTGGTTATTGTGCAATGTGTTACACTTGAATCTGTAACATAGATTGTGGTTGGCTGTGTATAGTAGATTGTACTTGTTTCTGTGGTATATACAGTGCTTGACTCTGTATGGTTAATTGTACTATATGTTTTGTAGAATACAGTAGATGTTGATGTGTACTGTACAATAGATGTTGTTGTGTACACAACAATGCTAGATGTTGTATAATCTGTTGTGCTTGTCAGTATACAGTCTGTGATGCTCGATGTTGTATATTCTACAACGCTTGATGTTGTGTACTCTACAGTTTTAGATGTTGTATACTCACTGGTGCTAGATGTTTTATAAAGACTGACGCTGGATGTTGTGTACTCAACTACGCTTGGATAGGTGTACTCAACAACAGTGGATGTGATATAACTAGTGGTGCTGGATGTTGTGTAATATACTGTGGATGGTGTTGTATAAGATACGACTGATGATGTCACATAAGTAATTACGCTCGAAGTTGCATATTCTGTTTTGGTTGGGGTTGTTGTGTTATAAACGGTTTTGCTTGTGTTATATTTCTGAGATTGTGACTGTGGCTCATAAGGCGCTCGTTTTATATCAGTGACTGGTTTATATCCCATTTTTTGCTTATCCATTGGGTACTCTACCTTGGGATAACCAGGTTTGTATACAGGATATCTTGGATAGGGTTCGTACTCATCGATATCGTAATCAGGAATTGCCATCTCATCCTGAATATTGTTTCTATCCTGGATGTTGTTTCTATCCTGAATATTGTTTCTATCCATATCTCTTCCAATCACAGCGGCGTTTGCTAGGTTTGCCGCAAACAACAAACAGCCTATAACACTGCTAAAACCAGCCTTTGGTTTCATATTTGCTTTTATTATTCTTACTATTGTTTTATTTTTGTATTACTTATTATAATAACTGTTAATGTTGCTATATATAATATTTTTAGCTTAGTGGCTTTTACACTAAAACCAAAAAAAAATATTGCGGCTATATATACTAAATTTGCTTCAGCCTTCATACATTAGCATTAATAAAATATAATACAAAATGTAACATATACATATTTTTTTGTATTTATTGCTTAATGGGTTTTGTAGTGGCACGATGTTGTGTCAAATTCTTTGATATATCTAGGGATTGACCGGAAAATGCATGTGCTGTATATTGAAGGAGTTCTGATCCATACACTTGTCGTTTACAGTAAAAGATGAAATACTAAGATATTTGATATACATTTTTAATGACTTCACCAATCTCATTGAGCAATATTTACTCTTGTCTTAAACAATAACTTTGTATGTGTATGTAACCGCTAAATACATACACCTCTTGTTTTCGATTTTCCAGAGTGAACCTATTCCAGCTTTGTAAAATTAGACAATGGAAAAAATGACTTTCGATTCAATTTTTTTGGCACAGGAAATTGACTTTTAAAATGTGATGGAGGGAGAAGGAAAGGAATCGGTAAAAATGTTCAAAATTCTTTAAGCCTTCGTAAGTACTAATTAGTTAACTGTCTTTGTTTGAAGTCTGTTGAGGGAAAGTGTTAGTACGGAGTAGGTTTAGTTTTGTTATGCTCATATTTTTTCGAAGGTTGTACTACGCGTAATACAAGAAATATGCAAATACATAATCAAAATTAGCATATCTTGTACCAGAACCATTTTATGACTGTAAAATCATTATTTAGTACACTCATATTGACTTTTTTTGACAATATTTTCCTGAAAATCCCTAAAACAGAAAAATTTTATCTTTGCACTATTCAGTATTCAGCTGCGGATGCACAAAGAGGCCCATTTACTTGTAAATATTAGGGTTGAAGAATAAACTATATCTTTGTTATCTTACAGTTTAGCGTATATTAATAACAGTGTATTGAAAGAAAAATTCAATAATTCAACTCGTAAAATTCACATTTCCATAATAAAATATAATACGTTCGCATACGTATCTAAATTTTTGCTTAGCTAGTAAATACACTATAAGCAAGTAGACAGGTAATCAAGTAAAAAGTGGAAAAGAGAAGATTGCTTTTGCTACGTTATTTTATCACTAAAATCTTTTTTTTTTAAAAAAAGTGACTGTGTTCAAACTAAATAGTTGTTAGAAATAATCATCTGTCCAAAAATACACATATCTGGATATTCACTTGCTGATAATTCCATATCATTGTGTAAAGGACACGGAGGCTATGAAAAAGCGTAGTGTTTATCTGATAGTGTAATCAGAAGCTATAACAGAATACGTATATTCACAGTTCATAGGTCTGAGTGGTAAATTCTTTTCTGATTAATATGTATTTGCGTGTATTCACCAATATATAAAAACGAATGAAAATTACGTTAAAGTCAGTGCTAGTGGGGAACACTTATCTCGTAAATAGATCAACTATGTTTCCAACGAGTAAAGTTATTCACATTCAAAGATGTGATTGGTGGGGTGGGGAGTAGAGGAGCAATACAAAAAAAAATGAATGAAATGGTCTAATTCTGACTGATATGCAACCATCTAACAAGCACGTACTCTTATGGGCTTTACGCACTTTGAGTATTTCTGTATAAATGTACAGCTTCGTAAAGAGATGGAGACAAAAGATAGTTTGAATAATATTCACTAATCCTCCTGTCTTTTATCCAATTGGATCTTTTTGAATATACTATTGTTACACAAAAAAAAAAGATATTTGTACTTTACATCTCCCAAAAAACACATGAAACGAGTTTCACTGTTAAATTGCACATTTACATGTAACTGCTGTTGACAGGTTCAAACCAATTTATGAACCGCAATAGCTTAAAGCTAATTGTTTATAAATTCAACATAGATCATAGTAAATGATCTCGTAGTCATACAACGTATTAACCGTTAATGCGGTTTCTAAATTTCAGAGTGTAATACCTTTTAATTTTATCAGCTTGTTTGGTTTTCTGTTTCACGTATATTTCTTCCCTCATTAAACTAAAGCGTTGAGAATAAAATCCGGTAACTAGCTCCTATCTTATTGGATAAATTTTTGTTTTAATGATGAAAATGGGATATAATATTGATGTAAATTACGTTTAGATCTATTTAGCAATTTAGTACTGGCTAAAACATAATCTCAGCTAAGAATGCTCAAACTATATTTTGGTTTTGTAAAGTCAAGCTTTTGATACGCAGGATCAGAGAGAGAGAGAAAAAAAGTAATCTATAGTTAAAAACACTCTTCCCCTATAATAAGATGTAAAGAAAGCCGAGAAAAAAAAATGTTTCTTTAATTATTTATTTTTGTCAGAGCTATAAAGAAAGTATGAGCGAAATCACACAGGTGAAAAGAAAAAGGGGTCGACCTAAGCGCATTCTGGAGCCACAGCGAGTAGAAGTAGAGCAAAGTATAAAAAGGAAAAGGGGTAGACCAAAGAAAACAAATCTGCATGAAGGGGCGGCGGGGCCTGAAAACGTCGAAGGGAACGAAAATGTGGATATAGATACCACAAAAGTATGTAATGACGCGGTATTTATTAAAAAGCACAACAATGGTAACCCACAAATGGAGTATATCCAGACAAAATGCGAGGAGTGTAACAAAACAACAGGTACTACTCAAAGGTATGGTGATACAAATGGTTCTTTTGATATCTGTAGTGACTGCATGGCGTCGGCCATCAATACACTGCCATTATGGAAGACCGACCTAATACGAAAGGGGTCAAGCGAATCGCTACCAGTTTATAATCCGAGCGTGTCCAGCTCCATTGAACACACTCGTGAAGAGAATAGCGTAAATGCTAATATAAAGATACTTGAGCATGTAGCTGAGGACGGGTTACAAGAGCTAAAGAAACAACATGATGTTGTAGCTATGGGGTGTGGGTTTTTGAATGAAAAAAAAACTACGATGGGTGTTGAAGATAGCGTTAACGAGACTACAAACGCTAAAAAGAAGAAAAACTGGCACAAAGAGCTCGAAATGATAACAACAGGAGCGTTTATAACACGAGCGGCGTCACGATTCCTAACAAACAAAGATGGATTCACGGAAATCAATGAAACTTACAGCAAATATAAGCCAGGAGCAAGATTGTTGGTGCTTTCTGTGGATAAAAAGTGGTATAAGGGCACAGCGGTAAAACTGGAAAAAGGAAAAATAAAGGTTCATTATTTGGGATGGAGTAGTCAGTATGATGAGTGGGTAGATAGTGATTCAAAAAGAATAAAAATCGATGAGCAAGCAGGTGCGGGTGAAGAAGAAATGGAGGGTGAAGGGGGTGAAGGGGAAATGGAGGGGGAAGGGGAAGGGGAAGGGGGTGGTGAATACAAAGAAGAGGTGTATAAGGAGGAGGAAGTGTTCATGAACCAAACTGAAAGTAATAATAGCATTAGCAGCCAGATAGGTAAAAGAAATGCTTCCTCAAGCTCAGCCAAAAACGCACAAAAATCGGCTATAAAAAGAAAAATTAGACCCGGCAGCGGTAGCAATGTCTCCAATACACAAAAACCACTTGAAAGCAGCAACAAAAACACAGAACTTAGCTGGAAAACCTTAAAAACAGAGAGGCAAAGTGAGTTTTACGGGGAATCTAGCAAAGTTGGTGATATAAGCATTGGGCAGCTGATCGAAGTATTAGGTTTGGATCGAAAATACTATTTCTGCAGAGCATTATCATTTTGGAAAGGTAAAATGTTGGTTAAGTATGAGGAATGGGAGATGGAGTACAACGAATGGATCAATGTCGAAAGTCGAAGAATACGAACAATACCAAGAAATAGTGAATTATGGAATAAGCTAAAACTTGATGAAGAAACTGAAAGAGAAAGAGTAAAAACTGCATTAAAACATTTGAGAGAGTATAATGAATATCTAAACCAAAAAAGACAGGAAAGTCTTGCTGAGAAGAGAAGAAAAGCCGATTTCCAAAATAGAAATAAAAAAAGCAGTGCAAAAGTAGCCAAAAAGGTTCAGTTTTATACTGATTCTGATGAGACTGAGAGTAACGAACAATCGACCCATTCAGCCACTGATGATAGTGACTGTGTAACCTATCCACATGCAGCACGAAAGAAGCGCAAGGTAATAAATGATGTGGTAACCCCCGGTCGAAAATTTAGAGTATTCAATGGAAATTTTGATGAGATAAGCAAGAATGAAAAGCCGCTTTCAAAGGCAGTACTCGAGGATGAGTATCATGTAGTTCCCTCTCAGCTCAAGCTATCAAGCTACGCACTACATTTCTATATTGGGTTATACGTGGCAGTACGGGGTGGTAAGTCCAAGGGACAAGACGAGTGTTGGTGGCTGGGGAAAGTAGAAAATAAGCTGAAATATCGGGTTTTCATAAAATATGAAGGTTGGCCTGACGAATATAACGAGTGGATTGATGTAAACTCGCCAAGATTGAGAATAAACATTAAAATGGCAACAGAAATGGCTATTTCCATTCGAATGAACGACGAGAATCACAAAAAAAGAGGCATGCTTGGACTCAGTAACAAAAATGTAAAAAATATTGGAAACAGCAGTAATCAGAGGCAGCACCAACAACCTCTCTCCATGAGGCTTGCCGTAAAAGAAATTATAGCTGATGCTTTTGTAAACCAAAAATATAAGGCGATCTATCCGGAAGATGTTGGCGCAATACAACTGGCACATAAAGAGATGGACATGAAGGATTACAAATTCTTTTTCCGAATTGGAGACAAAATCAGGGCCAGAATAAACTGCAAGGGGTACATGACCGACACTACAGAAAACTTGTGGAAAGAAGGGCATATATCTACAATTTCTCAAGGCAGAATACTAATAAATTTCGGAGAGCTAAAAGAGCTTGAGAATTCAGGTCATATCGGCAAGAGCAAGAATAGTGGAAAGGATGGATCCGAAAAGTGCTTTAAGCAGTGGTTCGATTTTAACTCGAAGCAATTACGTATATTGGCGGAGACTGTAAATAAAGACGGAAGGTTACTTGGAATTTCTGATATGGCATCAAAAAAGTCTAAAAGCAAAAAAAAAACGCATAATCACAATTCCAAATCCGCATCGGGCAGTAGAGCTGAAAGAAACAACTCGTTGCTATCAACTATTGAGGTGCTTGAAAAGAGTTTGGTGTTTATTGATACAGATAACAAGGTGGATAGCCTTGAGGAGTCTAAATCGTGGATGGTCTATTGTAATGTTTGTAACGTTGTTATAAATTGTTTTAGATATTATTGCAGCGTCTGTGAGGTGCCAACCGATAACTATGACTATTACAGCTTTGATCTCTGTTTTGTGTAAGTATTTATCAGCAAGGAAGTGCTTTTTATTTTGTACTGGTTGATAACAGGACAAGAATATGTGTAAACAAATTTATAAACTAAAATATTAACATTTTAAACTATTTACGTGGATAGGTGCTACACAAATGCTTTTCCAAAAGATCATCCTCATCCACCAACAGAGTTCATTAGAGCACCTATAACAACTGTTCAGCGTATAGTTGAGCAAGTAAACAATGAAACAAAAAATATTCTAGCATCAACAACGAACATTTCGGAATTTAATCATGAGCCACAACGTCCAGAGGCACGCAAATCGAGCAACAAGGTTTATAACCAGGCAGTCAAGGTTACACAAGCTATATTTTCGATATCTGTTACTGAATACGAAAAGGATGTATTTGATTATAACGCATTCAGCTTTGGCCACACAATGTTGAACGATGGGTTAAAAAATATTGATCAAAATAATGGAGATGTGTCTATCTCGGAGGAGATTAACAGCGACGGAAATGATGGTGGGTTCGAAAATGGTGATGAATCTGTCCGATATACCAACCAACAGCTAATACGATCAACCTACCATTCTCAGCGTGTTTGTGCTCTTTGTAGTGAGAAAGAAAACGAAATGATCAATTATTTTGAATACAATGACAAGAAGGTTGGCCAATTCATTAGTAAATTTCCATTTGTTATCTATTCTCAGCCAAAGCCTAAACCAAATACATTAACTACAAACTCAGAAGGCACAAAGAAAACAAACGATACAAAGCAACCAAACGATACAAAGCAACCAAACGACATGAACGACACAAATGGCACAGATGGCACAAATGGCACAAATGATACAAATGACACAAATGACACAAACGAAATTGATCGCGCTAATGAGCCAGACCCTCTTGTTCAGAAACTACAAAGAAGATTTTGGGTTCATGATATTTGCGCCAGGTATTCTCCAGAGGTACTTGTGGATTCGGTGAGTGGAGGTATTAAAAATACGGCTACCGGTCTGAATGCCGTTTGGTATAATGTTACTAAAGCTGTTATCAGAGGTAGACTAATAAAATGCTCCAGGTGTAAAAACAATGGAGCTACGATAGGTTGTTTTGAACCTAAGTGTCACCGTAGCTATCACGTCATGTGTTCGGGAATGCCGCTAGAAAAGTTTGAAAAGGGGTTTGTGTTTTATTGTCCAGTTCACTATTTCAACTACAGTTTGAAACAGGAATTACCAAACGACGACCAAGCCAGGGATATGCTGGCACGGAAAATCAACTACAAAATAAATAAACTGAGGTGTAATGTATGTAATACAAGTTTAAAAGAGGCAATTTCTTGGTGGACTTGTAGTGAGTGTATCAGCACAACATATACCAGCACGACTTCCGGTGACTACTCAGAAAGAATAACTATTGGCGGGGGTATTGGTGGAGAGGGGTATAGCGTGTGTATGGATTGCTATAATTATGACTTTCCAGAGGCACACCCGCACAAAAGGTCTTGCTTTAAGCCCTCATATGCTAAAGAAGCAATAACCTGGGACCAAAATGAACTCTATAATCAATTCACTGATAGTGAGGGCGAGTTTATAGATGAGGACAAGGATTACACTAATGAAAAGTATGGTGTCGAAAGAAATGGCGTTTCTAGCTCCTTTAGTAAAGGCACAGGAGTGGGCGTCAATAATCCTGTTTGTTGTTCGTATTGCTGGACTACTGAATGCAAAAATTGGAGAACGGGTTATGGTCAACTTATTATGTGTGAATCTTGCTACAACAGCGCAAGTTCTTGGATGTTTGATAGTGAGGGTACTGGTCGAACCGACCACATTAGCTTAGAGGCGTTAAATCCATTCGGTACCTCTGACCCCCAATTGCTATTTTCAGAGAAAGGTGAAAACAACAAAAAAAATACAGGAATCGGTAAGGATAACAATAGTGGTGGTAGTAGTAGCGGCGATGGCAAAGGTAATGTTGATACTGGTATCAATGAGAATGCAGGCGAACCACTGAGCTTAAAAAATACCACAGGATCGGATGGTTTTGAGAGTGCAGATTTAAGTTTTTTGGATAAGGCAGCAGGTGAATATATTGGGGCTGTTGAAGATTATCTACACAATCCCTACTTTACACGTGATTCGTGTTTTCCAAAGCCTACATCAATAAATGGCCAGCTTATAACACCAGAACTGGATTATCTTAATCCAAGACCAACTTATTTGAGATCTGCAGCACCTTTAGGGTTGCTAAGTTCGTATGGACCCACAAAGGCAATGGTATGGTCGCTGCCCGTCACGAGCACGTACTTCAATATTCCAGGAAGGGCTCCCAGATGGGCATCGCATTCGGGTACTGACTATCACGGAACATGGCTTCCTCAGACTGTCCGAAGGGCGCTGTTAAGATATACTCGACCTGGAAATTTGGTTTTATCCAACTTTCTGGGTCGTGGAACTGATGCTATCGAAAGCTTTTTGCTGCGAAGAAAGTGTATTGGTATTGATATAAACCCTGTAGCTGTAGCTCTTTCACAAAGAAATTGTTCTTTTGCTGTTCCAGTTGGGCTGGCTCAAAAACTCACGGCAAAGCTGAGACCCATAATCCTTAATGGTGATTCAAGGAGTCTAAAGTTTATCACAGGAGGCGACCATACTGTCAAATATACCGATGGTACTAACACATCAGAGCCCGCAGGCGATGGTGTAGATAAAGCTAATGGCACGACAAGTATCAAGGCTAGTGATGGCATTTTTGATCATGTTTTGAGCCACCCACCTTACAAAGACTGTGTTTCATACTCCTCACACATTAATGGGGATCTTAGTAGGTTCCCAAATCCTGATGAATTCCAGTCACAAATGACCGCGGTGGCTAATGAAACTTGGCGGCTTCTAAAACCAGGCAGGTATTGTACATTGGGGATAGGTGATAACCGGTCTCAATGCTTTTACATTCCTGTTGGTTTTCAGCTAGCAAGAACGTATCTTGACCGTGGATTTGAAATCGACGAACTCATTGTGAAAAGGCAGAGATACTGCCAGGCATTTGGGTTGGGCACTCACTTGTGTGTTCAGTTTGATTTCCTAGTGTTTACGCACGAGTACATAATAACTCTTCGTAAAGTTTCCCGCACTTTGACACATCGACTATCATCCCCAGCTACTTTGGACAGAGATACATCTGGACTTGTGGAAAAAGCTCGGATTGCCTCCAGCTGCAACGAATTGTGTAACGCATTTGGTTTTGATTGCAATGTCCAAACGCTACCTGTACAACCCTCACCGATAGATAGGAAATCTGTGGTAATGGGAACTGTTTGGACTTTTCAGCAAACTGCGAGCACTCCATATAACACAGAATTTTCCAAGCTGATAGTATCAAGAATGGTGCAGAGGTTTGGTAGAGATTATTCGTACTGGGAGCTATTAGAACTTGAGCCAACCCTGCTATGTGGTACACGGGGTGGAAAAGTTGACAAGAAAAACTCAGAAAATTGTCGCAAAGACTCCCCCACAGATCTGGTAAACAAATTGGACTCACAATCTTTAGATTACACCAGTAAAAAACCTAACTCAAAGCTTAACAATAGTTACGAGGAAAAAAGGCTAAAAAATATTCAAAACAACAAACAAACGTTGCTTTCACTTGGCTTGGTATCTGAGCTTACACAAGAGGCTAATGATGATTTCACCTACTTGAAGTCACTAGGGATTTCGTCAAACGCATCTACAAAGCACACCTCTAATACCAGGTTAGATATTTCTATGGATAAAAACTCTGTGGGTTCGGGCGTAAAATACAACGATTTTGAAGATGCGAGTACTATATTATTGGAACAGAAAGACAAGGTATCACTTCCCTCCCTTGCTATAATTCCACATATCCCGTTTGAGTATCTCAACGAGCAATCACTTGATTCACCGGCTCTTAGAGATACCGTGTTTAATATTCCTAGCAATAAAGCGGCCGATACCAACCAGCATCCCATTGCATCCTCAACAATATCGAATGGTAGTGGAAAAGCTGACGACTTGTTTGCTGATAAAATCTCAAACTATCGGCGACTTTTGCTTTCCCTGGCAAGCTACTACGAAAAACGACTCAGCCTGGGTGGCCTGCTAATAATTGGTGTTCAAGATGTTAGAGATCCTACAACAAATCTACTCTGGCCTCTAGGAATGCTTGTAAATGAAGATATTACTTTATCATCAACTCGTTTAAAACTCAAAGAGCTCATAGTCACCGTCCCTGATGGTTACGAAAATTCTCGAGACAGATCATATTACAAGAATACTCCGTCTTCATCATCACTTTGCGTCCTGAATTGCAAAATAGATGAAATGCCGCATGTACCAATTGTTCATGTAAGTTACGAATAACCCTTATTTTTTTTATAAAAAAAAGTTATATTATTTTACAAAAGGCCGATTTAAACGAACATACATATACTTGCAAATCAAATTTTTATTTCCGTTTTTCTAACCTACATATTTTTGGTAATATATAGGCTTACTATCTGGTTTACATGAAGCTATCATAGACCTCACAAATTTCCGCGTAGGGAGAGACAAAAAGAGACAGAGAGTGGGTTAACGTACTGTAGCATTTTGCTCACTATATAAACTCTGAAAAATACACACGCGGTTTTTCATACAGGAATGTTAACTATAATCTGGGTCAAATACGTGTATGGTACTAGATGAAATTAGTTTTTGTTTTATGCTTTCCGTTTTAATTCAAAAAGGTGTTAATGTTCACAAAATTTATAACGAGAAATACAAAAGTTATAATTTATGTGTCGGGATTACTAAACGCTATGGGGAAAAAACACATTTGGTTCATAGAAACAGCATTTGGATCTGTTTTACGCTCACAAAACTTTATATCCTAAACTACTATATTAATTTTTAAATGAGCCTTGTTTGTTTCATTTTATCAAAGTTTATCTGGGATGAGAGAGAAGACTCATTTCAATATAAACACACTACTAAATGCTACACTTTTTGTTATAAAAATTATTCAGTAAACACTACAAAGACATCTTTTAGGCAAAATTGGAAAAGTAAAATAAACAAATGGGTAAGTTTGGGTTTGATACAGTATACCCAAGGCACAAAATGGTACATAGGGCAAACTACTCTGTTATTACTATTTCTATTCACATTATAAACTACATTACAAACTCATCTTCATTGGGACACATTTTAATATTTAAAATACATCAGAAGGTGCGAACTGATAAGAATACGCATGCTCATTGATTATAGAAGCAAAGTTTTAAAAGAGGTTACGCACATTGGTCGAGTGCTCAAATATCAAACCTATACAAGAGGGCAGCAAAATTTCAAAAGCAAACTAAAGCTTTTCAAAGAACCCAGAGATATATCTAAAGGGAGTTAAGGGTTGCTACATATCAGCGATTTTATCCACTACTTTTTCTTTTGTTAGAATAAAGGAATATAAAATATTATATTATTTATATATTGTACAAGCTCCAATAAATACATAGTGTATTAGCCAAGATTGATAATATATATCTGCATCTGTACAAAAGTATACCTTTCACAGTTATTTTAGATACACTTACTGTGGTATTATTACAATAGAATAATCGGTAAAATACATATTTACATATATACAATTATATATACAACAGTGTAAGAATATCACTATATGTTCAATTTTTTACCGTTTTATAAATATATAATTATTAAGTGTCTTATTGTATCTCAAATGCCGGAAATAATTATTGATAAAGAATTATAACAAAATACTAAATAGAGAATAGGGAATCGAGTTTTGCGCTTTTTCTCAAAGTTTTTATTCATCTATATTAGCGCAAACGAGCGAAACTGACAGTATACTGTTTTATATTCAAAAACTCATGTGGTTTATGAGTAAAAAGTAGTACAGTCACAAACTAGCTAAAGATTAATAATAACGAGATATTTAGAAAGACCAACAAAACACACACGTATATAAAATACACATAATGGATCCATTGATTGGCGCACCGCCGGAAAACATTGGTATGGTTACCTTTGATACACCCTACTTGCAATATTGGCCAAATCCTTCAAAGGCGTATGGCGCAGCAAGCGGGTTTTTTATAATGATAATTGTGGTGGTTAGCGCAACAGTCATGTCAAAAAACTCTGTTTTCTTCTGTAGTGCTATTTCATGTTTTGGTAAGTCAGCAAAAAAATACATTCACTTAAACGAGCATAATTGCCGTTTTATATATTCTACTTGGCTACCAAGAAGCCACTTGTGTAAACTAAAATATCGTACTTTGCTAAACGTAGTTTCTTTCATCTCTCTGATACTAAGGGGTGCAATGGTTACTACAAGCGACAGAGCGATACAAATGTATCAGATATCATTAGCACTTGACGCACTATCTGCATATCTAGTACACTTTTTAATATATCTATTTTTGTCGATGTGGTAAGAATCTTATAACACTGCTACTATATATCTCGTATTATATCTCGTGTTCTTCGAGATAGGCTTTTGCTCATAATACCTCTCCTTTCCCTCCCTAGCATAGTTTTGAGTTAATTTTAATTTTGATACTTACTCGGTGTAAAAAATTTATTATTTGTAATATGTGTCTAACACTGGACAATATTTCACACACATTAACAGGCATTAACATATAATATTTAGGGCATTACATACTACAAAGCGAGACAAGTATGCTTCAGGTTTGAGATATCTAGGCGTATTCACCATAATTGCAAGTACGATTCTATTCCTCATGGGTGTGTCAGTAATTTTCAGTGACTCTGCGATAACTAGAGGCGTTGGTTACTCGCTCATAGTTTCAACACTAGCAATAAATGTTGGAACAAGCATAACAGTTATCGGAATCATAGTATATACAAATAACATAAAGGTTACAAGTGCTAACGGCAAAAACATCATTTTGATATTATTCCCAAGTCTACTACTGGGAGTTTGGGCGGTAAACAAATTCATATTTTGGAGTCAACCTCAAGACAATGCCTATAACACAACTGAACTGTACTTTTACATCTTTGGACCTTTGATAACTGGGTTTATACACGCCTTATGGATAATTTTCAACGCCCCAAAGGCCTTTATCTTTATGAATGCAAAGCCAATGGTGGAGAATGTTATTTCTGAGCCCATGATCAAACCACCTGAAAGGGCCATGGGAGAAAATTTCTTGGAAACGCCCACATTAATGTCACCTCAGCATCTATCAAAACCAAAGGATTCTCCATTTTCATTATCTTCATCTTTGTCATTGTCACCGCTACCACTGAACCTCCAGAGTCCACAGCAACTTAGCGCACATTCACCTTTAAAAACGCAGCAAAAACAGAAAAAACCTCAACTACAAGCCAAGTCTCAGAAAAAAACTCAAAAACCTGGTCAAAGGCAAAAGCCTTCACAAGAAACTCAACCTTCACAAAAGCAGCAACAAAATCCATTACTATTACCACATTCACAAATGCAAAATTTATCAAAGCAAAAAACTACGCAAGAGCAGGATCTGGACAATGGGTTTGATGCTGACCCAAAACAATGGCGGACACCAACACAAAGGAATAAGCAAATTTCAAACATTCAAGAGAGTGGGCAGGTAGGGGATAAGGGTGATAGTACTGAACATGGAAATCTCGACAAAAAAGATACAGAAATAAACAAAAATCAGGGTAAAGATAGGGAGAAAGCACAGGACAATGTTGGTGATAAAGAGAAAGAACAAGAAAAAGAAAAGGATAAAGATAAAGATAAAGAAAAGGATAAAGATAAAGATAAAGATAAAGAAAAGGAGAACGAAGGGGAGGAAAAAGAAAAAATAAAGGGGAGAGATGGTAGTAGTGACAAGAATAAGGATAAAGACAAGGATAAAAATTTGGACCAAAGCCACAATATCAACTACAGTGGCCACAACAATAGCAATAGTAATAGCCATAGTTATGGTTATGGCCATGGCCATAGTCACAGCCAAACGCGAGGATCCTCGATCTTCCCGCAAAGCATCTTTGGGCCGGAAGAAAGACTATCTAGAGATAGGCTGACCCCAGTGACAAAAAAGAAGGAGTATTGGCCCCTAATCAAATCTAAAAAAGATAAAACAGGAAATCTCAAACCCTTGGCTGTTAAATTAAGAAACGATTTTCTTTGAGTTCATTCAGCTTAATATGGAACCCCGTTCAAATTTCATCTGCTGTCACACTGTCCTGTTTGTTTTTTGTTTTTCCATATTTGGTATTATTATTAGTATTACTATATTTGCCTCTTTTAGGAGGCCATCCTCCTTCAAGCCCCAAATCATTATCATGTATGATCTGATGAGCACGACTTTGCATGCTTTTGCTTAGAATACTGCTCGCCATTTATAATAAATAACAAGTATCATATACTACAGCACACATTTGACTAGAGTCTAGAGTCTTTTTTTACCATGACATAAATCTATATTTATATCTATATCTAAAAGAGTGTATGTATAATGTTTCGATCAAAAAGAGTACAATAGATCATAAATCATCCACCATAGACGAAAAGGAGTTATCTACATGTTTATCACTTGCGAGATAAATATTGTCACAAATCCAGTGCAGCGCGTCGTGAATATCCTTGGTGTATATACCATTTGTAGTAGTTTTGGGATCCTTGTCCAGCTCTTTTAGTCCAAGAAAAAGTGATTTTTGAAGTTCAACCAACATCGTGTTTTCATGTACTAGTATTTGCGAAAATCCAGGGCAAGGTTGTTTAAAGTGATTTAAGAAAACCAGAAGCGTAGAGATGTGTGATTCCAGATCAGAAAACCGTTTCTCTCTTCTCAGTTTAACAAAGTCTGGGGAATTTGGATTTGCTGAGCTGTCAATAACTGCCTTTGCCTTGTACTGACAACTCATTGCTGTGTAAACCAGTACATATGTACATTTTAACGTATTTATCGCTTCTTCGTTGACAGGTTCAATACCAAAAGGTTCGGAAATAGGTTGAGGATGGTTAATATTCATACGGTTTAAAGAAGGATACATTTCGAAGGATAGTTGGTAAAGAGCACGACCAAGGTAATGCCACACCTGTGTATCGTTTTTTCTTTGCTTTAAGTAACTTATATAATTGGTTATCGACTCTATGGTGGTACCGTTTTTTTTTATCAGTGTTTATACACATTTATTCACCATACTATCGCAACAATTAATAAAGTGGAAATCGTAAAATATTAAAAAAAATATTTCCATACCTCGGTTAAGATGGCATTCGCGATAGATGTTTCCTCTAAAATAGTAGTGACCTGGGTCCTTGTTTCCATGCTATAATGGATTTTCAATGTAGTTTTAGCGCATTGTGCCAATAAAAGGGATTTAATCAAAAACGATAAAATAGATAATATCAAAAATGTATAAAATAGTATATACATATAAAAAGAGAAAAAGTATATTTATGTGTTTGTGTGAAGGTACACGAATATTGGAATAAAAATGTGGTGCTTACCTTTTCATGGATTTGGGTAAATTCTAAAGCCCCTTTCTTTTTTCCGAGTTTAATACAGCACAACGAAGCCATCTCCAGTATTTCTCTAACCAATGCCTTCTTTGGATCTAAACCCTTTTTTATTTTCATAAATTCCAAATATTCCTGGCAAAGCTCTAGCGACCGTTCATAGTTCTGCATAAAATAATACCTCTCAATTGCAAACTTGACTTCAGAAGGTCCGGTTCTACGCCCTATCCATTCGCGAAAACCGATGCTCTCTCTATTGTACCACTATTCTAGTCATGTAATTTATGGGGTGAGTTTGGATGGTGATCAACTCATTCATATAGGAAAAGCAGAATTTCGCAAAACAAAAAACAGTTTTGCATAAATAATAGGAATCCAGTCAAAAATAAATAAATGAATGAATGAATAGATTACGTTGTCTACTTCTGATTTGGGTTCGTACTGAATTTGATCAAGAGAAATGACCTTTTTGGATTTTGGTTCGGCAAAGATACTGTACTTTTCTTTTTCATCTTCTTCATCCTCTGTTGTATCTAATACACTTTCATTAGTGTTGCTCTTGTTTTTGAGCTGTATTAGACCATGGAATAGGTGGGCATCGTCTTCATTGTCCATTGTTGTGTTATACTATTTTTGCAAAATTGTACAATACTTATAATAAAAAAGGATGCAGGGATCAATTGGTTCTATTGGTGCAATAATTCTTGCGAAAAGTTTTTCGTTTTTTTTTTTGACAAGAAAAGTTTACGTCATTTAAACACGTTTAATAAATAAGAACAAATTTCAGAGCTTTCATTGGAAGTTGAGCCAATAAACCTGAGAAGCTTTGAATGTTTCTGGATAGAATAAACAAAAAAAAGTAATAATAAAGCAACTCCTCCATTTAGTTCAGATTTTGGCTAAGATACAGAAATCAAAATAGCGGTAATACACTTTCACAAACTGACAATCTCTACGAACATCTAAGTGAGTAAATTTAATTAGAAAACATTTGATCGGCTTACACAAGGAAAGAAAAAGATGGAAGTAGATAATCCTGTGCACGAATATTTGAAGCTCCTTCACCAACGCGTTCCAGAAAATCTGAAGCCCTGGTGTGTGGAGTTTATGGAGCTGTATGAGCAAAAGTAAGGATATTAATGTATACTTTTTTATGATCGGGGTCTGAGAGGTGGGGAGTAAAGATAAAAGGGATTTCATATAACAATACTAAGACATGCTCTAATTTAATAGATTATGGCACCAGCTTACAATAAAAACAGAAGAATTTATGCAACTACCAGGAACTGAAGAGTACCGCATTGAAGTGTATAAAAGTTTTATATCAGAGTGGGAAAAGTATATGAATAAGATCAAGATGATTTTGTTGGGGTTGGTTGCAGCGCGGCAGTTTAAAGGTAATGACAATGATAAAACTACATTTATTCCGTAGTCCCCCCCCCCACATACACACACATTTATTTATAAGTATTATTGTAGAGGGATTTTTAGTTGGGGTAACAACAAAAGCAAGCTAAACTTAACAACTAATCATAAAAATGAAACAAACAATAGGTGTTAAGGATGCTCGAGACTTTTTAGCAACTCTGGCGGAAAAAGTGAACAAAGCAGAGAGTCGGGATGCATATATTTTGGCAAAACTTGAAGAGGCACACTTTAACCTGTTGCTTAATGAAATTGACTTGGCAAAGGAAACAATAGAAAATGCGGACAAAGTTATTACAGGACTGGAAAAAATGGAACCAGTAGTCTATGGGAGCTACTATCGAGTGAGTGCAGATTATTACAAAGTAAAGGCTGAGTTTGGACAATACTATAAAAACGCCCTGTTGCTGTTGGCGTGTATAAATTTATCAGAGCTTAGTGAAGAGGAGAAACTTGGTAGAACCATTGACCTATCGCTAGCCGCGCTTCTTAGCGATACAATATATAACTTTGGAGACTTGTTATCTCATCCCATTATCGAGACTCTGAAAAACTCGGAGTCAGGCTGGCTTTATGAACTTATATTTGCTTTTAACGGTGGCGACATCGGAAAGCTAGAGGGATTGGTACCTAAATTCAAATCACAACCTCTGCTTCTGGAGAACATTGAATTTTTACGCCACAAGATCAGGTTGATGGCATTAATTGAGTCTGTATTCAGAAGGCAAGGAAGTTCAGATACTAGCGATCGTAATATTCCGTTTGAAACGCTAGCACAGGAAACCCAGCTACCAGTTTCTGAAATTGAACATCTTGTTATGTCAGCTTTATCACTTGGCTTGATAAGGGGGAAAATTGACGAAGTTGATAGGACAGTATTTTTCCAATGGGTGCAACCAAGGTATCTAGGAAAGGCTCAGATCGAGGGGATGAGCTCCAGACTTAAACAGTGGGCACAGAGAACGGGTGATATGAAGTCGACTTTGGAAAACTTTATCACATTGGAAGGACTGGTTAAGCAATAGTTATATCCATTTCTTACTCATTTCTGTCTTATTCTATTATTTCAGCCTCACGTGGCATTGTTTAATATTAATTTTCATCACGAAAAAATACGCTTGAATAAACTGATTGATATATCCGAACTGGGGGTTTTACTATTTTGGCTTTTGTGGCTTATTGATGTGTGAACTAATTTGATAATTGTATTAAATATAAAAACGAGAAAAACGGGGAAAATTAAACTATAGGGTATTTTTGAAAAAAAAAAGGAATGTGTAAACTAATACTATACTCAAAGTTCGAAAGCCGGGACAAGTAAAAAACCATCTGATGATAGGATGGTGGGAAGTGATGTGTCTATAGGTAGAGTGGAAGAAGTCGATCCTGAACTAGAAGTAGAGGGTAAATCGCTAGTTGTCTCAGAGCTGCTTGTGGGTGTGGATTTGGATTTAGAGGTAGGAATAGAAGTAGAAGTAGAAGTAGAAGTAGAAGTAGAAGTAGAAGTAGAAGTAGAAGTAGAGATAATAGTTGACTGTGTGTTTGATTGTTCACAAACACTAGCTGTCTTTGTCGAAAGTATGGTTGATGTTTTGTATGTGATAGAACCTTCTGCGGTATTTGATACTGCAGAGCTAGCTTTTACGGTTATCGTTTTATCTTGGTACACCGTTTGTGTCTGATAAACGTAAGAAGTACCACAATTGAACTGGGTGCTCGTGAAAAATATCCAGCTTTCATTGAATACAGTGACAAAACCTGTTTCAAAAATGATGGGTGTTAAGCGACCAAAAAATCTCTTGAACATGTTTTGTGATTTATTACTTGGTTGAAATATGCCATCGTCTGAGGTGTGTGCGTTGGATAATTCGTTAGAGTTGGCCTGAAAATCATTCGAAATTCTAGCTGTTCTCTTGACCTGTGTTGCTTTATATCGTGGTTTATCTTTGGCTATCTTTTTTGTAACCGTCTTCAATACTTGCTGCGTCTGGGCAGGTTTGTTTTCAATTATTCTACTTGGTTCGGTTTCATTTATGTTCATTGTTTTTGTCAATACAAGTGTTGACGTGGTATAATTTTTCCCATTTTTTACATTCTCAAGAGAATATACATCATGTGCAACGTTTTTTGCTTCAGTTAGAAGCAATAGACTCCACAGAACGGATACAAATATGACATTGTACTTTGTAAACATTATACATTTAGGTCGTTATTAAGTATCGCTTCTTGTAAAGTAAAAAGTTTATCTATTTTTTGGCGGCTCCTTGTACCGTCTCGATATTTTGTATATCGCCCTCGCAAATAAAGTTGATTGAATGCAAATGCGTGGTTGAATAAAGCTCTCTAGTAGTAAGAGTATCTATGCAAAAGGGTGTTTAACTTGTTTTTATTGATAATATATGTGTGTAGCACCTTCAAAAAAGTTCAAAAGTATAATGAATTAAATTGAAACTGTTGGGTCTCTTTTTTGGATTTGATGGGGTTTTTTTTTCCATACAAAACAAAAATAACACAAACATCTTGAAAACATTCTACGTCCCCTATTGTCTACTTATCATAAACACCTCTCTCTCACCCCCATCATTGTTGATTTCATGATGAAATATAGCAGTACTAAAAAAAGAATTAGTATTGATGCTTATAGGACATAATTCCCGCGAATTAGATAACTTGTACTTTTGAACAAAAGTGCTAAAATTGGAGCCTGTGGGCATTTTATCTTTGACCTCCCACGCCTTAAGCAGCAATCCTCCAAAAAATCTGTAAAAGGGCTTAACGGATGCACTAGTTTCTTGATAGGTTTTTTTATGACTAATAATTGTTAAAAGAAAATGTGGGCCTTGTGCATAGCCAAAGAAATTTGTATATCACTGAATTGGTTCTAATTATGTATTAGCAATTACAAAACTCTCAATAATTATATGCTAATAGGGAATTACAATTTTTATATCACACTAATCTATTTATGGATAGTATAAGTAGGAAAATTGGCACATTCCAGTATTTTTGCTGAGGAAAAAGATGGCTATGGAAATGCAAGTAGTCAGATATCGCTTGTAATGATAATGAAGTAACCCATTTTAGCTGTTGTGGGAAATGAAGGTAACATATTTTTTCTTTTACTAAATACACTATCCTTTTTTTGCAATGTGGATTTGCTATACGCTATTTGAAAAAAAAGGTAAATATCTTTTATTAAGATGGGTTTAAAACAGCTGATGTTTATTAAATTAGAAGGGACCAACTAGTAAATATACTAAAATCAAACCATGCAAATGGTCTTTTAATGAAAATATAATTGTATATCCGCTTTTATATTATGTAGTTCCCGAATTGCTCTCACTTTGTACAGTTCTTCGTTTTCATTTTCATTTTGAATTTAATACCAGCTTTGAAGTATCTTGTGGACGAATAAAGACAACAGAACAAGATCAAAATTGATGTGAGAGAGGTGTCGAGGGTGAAATACTGCAGCAGTATTAGGTTTATGTTTGTTGAATCTACAAGGATCTTGCATATTAATAGCCGTACTAACTAACTCAAGTTAGATGTGTTATGTTATAAAATTTTGCACCTGGAATTCAATTTTTAATGAAAAAATACATAATACAACACGTTCTGTGTAATTTAAGCAATCCTATTAGATAAGATATAAAGTATACCTAGTGATAATGACAGAAATGGTGATAAAGATAATGGTAGAGATAGTGGTAAGTATCGGGTATTACCTTGACTTTTGCTATTAATTGTGTTACATACAACTACAACACACGGGATTTACCAACATAGCATCATCCTTTTCATACTCTTCATCAACCTTTCAAATAAAAGTATTTCAAAATGTAAATAAATGTACCAATCAATGTACCAATCAATGGGAACTGTATCAGTTTATAACTTTC
>LSSK01000462.1:0-12389 GCA_001969505.1 Zancudomyces culisetae | reverse complement strand
CTTACATGGGGCAATTGTAACCGGGAAAACAGTATCGAGTTGGACTGGATCGATAGAAAATTCGCTTTGTAAAATCTGTAAAAAAAACGAAACCGAAACTATCAAACACGGCTACTTTGACTGTAGTAGAATCAAGTGTTTTTGGAATAATGTTTTTTCCTTTTTAATTTCCAATCTGAAAAAAAAACATTCATTGGACAATCACACTTGAAAAAAATCAGGAAAATTGAAAAAATCGACTTCAATTGGGAAGAAATTATGTCTGGATGCAACAAAATTAGGCACCGTATTAAAGACATAAAAATTATTTTAGCATCAGCCATCTGGAATATTTTCAGAGCGAGAACTGAGGCTGCACTATCAGAAAAAAACTACAACGCATTTCAACTATTCTTGAGATGGAAAGAATACATGCGGATGTACTACAAAGTATACAACAAAAACAATGATGAGAAGAAAAACCTGTTTGAATTTGAACCTGATTGACCAAAAAAATAATGTCACTCCAACATTTTATAAATCTCCTATCAATTTTCAATTTTTTCAACAATTCTCCATTAACAATCTCCTCAAACACAAATAACAATAATAATAACCACAGATCCTCGAAACGAATTTTCTATCCACCCAGAATAACTAATTATTTCCATTTTACAATGCATTTAATAGTTATTAGTTTGTGTTACACATATTAAATTAGTATATCTCAATATTATGTTAATCTGGACTTTTAAATAATATATTCAAATATATTAATTTTAAATAATAATAGTATTGAAAACATGTATATTGAATTATAATTTTACAATGATTATATAAATCATAATAATAATGGTAGACATGTATATTTCATCTTTTCACCAATCAATAAATAAAATTTAGACCAATAATCTATGTTGACGAACTAATAATTTTCACAATTATAATTTTTATAAAGTTAAGATGCTTATGAGTATTTGCACTAATAATTCATTTAATATTAGGCATCAAAAAATCCATTTTAATAATATAGTTAGGTGGAAATATTTTTTGAAAACTAACATTTTAGAATCATATTTTACTTCTGAGGTATTTAAACTAGTTTCACTTAATATAGTATAAATATTATACTTTTAGATAAAAATTGTTTACAGCATTGTATAGTACTGGCTAATATATTACAATTAGATATTATATTATAACTTTAGAGCACTGATATTACGTTCATGATTGCCAAAAGAAAATTGAAAATATTAATTTAATTATTATTAACGCTATTAATATATTATAATCTACTCCGTATATAAGAATCAAAATAATCTAATTGAAAATTCGTGTGTGGAATATACTGAAATTATAAAATCACTGGTGTTGTTGACAAAACATAGCATAAATTCTAAATATATGAGTACTTACTTGTATCACTTGTGGGATTAAAGGTCATCTGTCATGATCCGATGCTTGAATGTTTTAAAACCTATTTAGGTCATCTGATTAACATCCGCAGAAATAATTAATTGATGGGTAACATAGTAAAAGGTTTCAACAATCTCCATTGATTTTTGAATTTTAATTAAATATTATTTTTTCATTGTTAATTTTTATTACCATTGATTTTAATATGTTCATATTTATAATCAAATTCATTAAATAACAGAAACGTTATCTTTGCAATGTAGAAAATCAAGTCATAAAATAAAAATAAAAAGGGTACGATTAATACTGTTAAGGATTCAGAAAATAGTATCTTGTAAACGTTCCTATACAATAATTTTAATTTTAATAAATAAACTCCATTGTTTCCAGATTGTGACACCATCGTTTTAAACAATGAATTCTAATGGATATACACATTTCAAGCAGTTGACAAAAAATTAGAAACCTAATTTATCGGCTATCAGTAGACAAGAAGAAGCGTTGGAAGAGATACTACCGGTTAACCCAGTAATAGCCGTGGTCATCACACAAAAAGAAATAGTCCGGGTCATAAATAGGATAATCGAATGGAATTAGACCATTTTTTAAGTTTCACAGTACAAATACATAAGATTCCAACACAGATACCTATGGTTACCCTTTAACCACAGCAACATCAGTGAACCCTATTCAGGCTCCCGGAAGTTTAGAAATAAACAAAAAAATCCTAAAAGATTGGAAAATGTGGACAGATCCTCCAGTACCACATAAACATCTAGTGGAGAGATTAAGAAGAAATAGACTGACCACATTTCATCAAAAGCCGAGAAAGAAAATAAACATACATTCGTACTTACCAGCTCGAGTACTCGATTCCCAGATCCCTATGTCGATAAGGGAGTTCATCCAAACACAGCCTAAATTGTTATCTGATTTTGTTGCACAATTTAATCATGTAAAAAAAATAAATAGGATAAACAGAAATAAGCCATGTAAACAGAAAAATCAGGAAATTCAAATGAAAATCTTACATATGTGTTGACTTCCTATCAAGACCAGGTCGACCTTTTGTTTATTGACTCAGGCACAACATATTCTATTTTGAAACGAACTTTGCGAATAAGTTAAAGTTAAAGAGAAACAAACTCCAGAAACCAATAGTAATTACTTAGGTGAAAGGAGTGACAGTAGGGATAAGAGAAAGTGTATACATACCATTGATATTTGAGGAAGATATTTGTATACCCATGGAATTTATTGTACTGGAGAACCGCACTGTTCCTGTCCTACTAGGAATATATTTTTTGCAAAATTAGTAGATAAATTGGACTATTATAATGAATCAATAAGTTTAATATGGGAAGACCAAAGATACAACTTACCACTGCACAGTAAAAAAATGTTAGATGAGTCAGAGCTTGAATCAGAGTCATAACCAGATTTCGATATCGAAGATTCAGATGGGGAGTTTGCACCTATATTGTATAGTGTAATTAAATCAGAATTAACAACTCCGACCGAGAATAAAAATACAAATGTAAATCGAAGTTTAAATAAAGCTGACATCCAGGCAGTCGACCAGTTACTTGGTAGTTACGAGGAAATATTTGAAGAGGTAGATTGCAGACCCGGTGGAATCTCGAATTTCGAATTCCGATTCCTGAAAACTCATCTCCTATCATGTATCGCTTAAGCAAATATCCTGAGCAGAAAAAATCTATAATAAAACAAGAAGTCGAAAAAATGCTTTCGAACAGAGTGATTCAAAAAAGTAACTCACCTTGGGCTTTCCCTATTCGATTAGTACATGATGTAAATAAAGTAAGGTTCTGTATAAATTATAAAAAATTAAATGACATAACCACCAAAGATAAATTCCCAATCCCACGAATTGACGATTGCATTGATTCGTTGGCTGGAAAAAAATATTTTTCTACGCTTGACTGTGCTTCAGGTTATTGGCAGTGCCCATAAGCTTCAGATTCAAGAAAATATACGAGTTTTATAAGCCCATTCGGAACTTACGAATTTCTGGTAATGCCGTTTGGCCTATCAAATGCGCCAGCTCATTTTTCTCGGTTATTGAACCGAATTTTTGCACCTTACCTCTACAATTTTGTAACGGTAAATCTGGAAGATATAGCAGTATACTCGGACACCTACCAAGAACACATAAATAATTTGAATACGGTATTCGAGGTATTAAAGGTAAACAATGTGAGACTAAAATTAAGCGATTGTAGTTTTTTACAACCATCTTTAACTTATTTGGGATACTTGAATCAAGTAATGGGGTACAACCAGACCCAAAGAAGACAGAGGTTTTAGAAAATTTAGAACCACCTCCTAATGTAAGCGGAGTTTGTTCTTTATTAGTTTTAACATCATATTTTCGGAAATTTATTCCCAACTATTCTGAAATGATGTATCCTATCCAAAACCTGACAAAGAAAAATTCATATTTTATTTGGGATCTTAATTGTAGAAAATCTTTTATAAAAGTAAAACAAACAATTTCTTCCTTTGGCTAACAAAACAAGTTTACCACTAACTCCACTATATACTGTTAACTTTAACTTCCGGATATGCAGACAGTGCGGTGTTAGGACATTATATATATCAAATATGTATACCCAATAATATACATTCTAATTGCCCATTGAATTTAATGTATTTGTTGGCTATGAACGCAAATGTCTAGTCATAAATAGTCAATATCCACTATAGTGTTAAATAATATGACTAGTTTACAATTTATACCGACATTATCGTAGTGATACCGGTATTTGAGACACAGTTCCTTCTCGCAAGGTTCTTGAGTAAATTTTACATGACCACAACACGATATCAAATATTATGTATGAATGTTTTGATATATGAGCCAGGTTTGCTTATTAAGACTAAATAATATATTTTAGATCTGGTTAATTTGATAAAATAATTATATTATATTATGATATAACAATTTAACTAGTATTTAAAGTTATAAATAGTTGTAAATGATTATATTCTTATAATATAAATATATTAGAATAAATATAAACGATATGTAAAATAATTAACTGCAATAGTCATAAAAGAAATTCAATAAAAAGAAATATACTATAACGATACTATGGACACTATAGAATAATATTGATAACCTAGATTTCAATGAGTATATACTAAAGTATTAGGAAATTAACAGTTATCTAGTATTATAAATATGACATTTTTAAGACTGAATAAATACTGATAATCAAATCATGGCATGAAACTTAATTATAACCCAAATTTTAGCATTTGCATTCTAATTACCAAAATATATGCAAATCAATTTATGGTTTGTGTGTATATAATGAAAAACTATAATTTTTGTATGAGTAGAATAATACGATTGATGTGTGTATTTGTCAGGACCTGCCAACTTGGTATTATTATATTAAATTTTATTTAGTTATTAAAAGTAGTATATATTTTGTGAAAATATTTTATTGCTGAAGCTTCTCTTTCAATAAAATCAATGGCTATATATACTTTTCCAAAACTACTAAAAAACTATGAAAAACATTGTTCTAACTTTACAGAATATTCTAGAATGTTAGAATTCTAGATTGATTACTAATCAATTGATTAGTAATGTAAAACGTGTAATTGCGCAGCAAAATGTCGTAATTTTAACTCGTTTCTAAATTTCCTTATCTACTGCGCAATCAACAAAAATACAATTCCCAAATGATATTTGAGAAAATTGCGCAGCGATTTGGTAAATAAATACAACACGTGTATTTAATTACAACTGGCATGATATATCATGACAGTATTCGATTTTAAAAGATTTTATAAATACCCAATCATTTATCCAAAATTATTATCAATTTATGGTATTTGATAGTGACAAAAAAAAATTTTAAAATAAATTGCTTAGAGTACACATTTCAGTATCTTTACCATGCTGAGTCCACTGCTGTACTACACGTCAATATCATTGACTTCAATTTTCTTTTTTTCAGTAGGTATATGGGTGTGGTGGTTGGGTATCAAGCGTATTTTTCTACACATACAATAATTATAGTTTTAAAAAATATTCAAACAAACTATAATTGTATTTCGTTAGAAAAATACGCTTGATTTGCATTCAGTGTGTACTTAAGTTAAATTTTAAATAATAAATCAAAATAAAGTAAAGTATAATAATTAATAAAATTTCTTTCAAAATTCATTCCGATCTCCAACGATCAAACAGATTAATGTAAATTAAGATAAGATCGACTGAAATCTTCGTAGATGAACTTAGATTGAGACAAGATCGTGAGTAATCCCCACAGATGAAAGTAGATTGTGTTGAGATCGATAGTCGTCTGAACAGATGATAGTAGATTGGATTGAGATTACTGGTAATCTGTACGGATCATGGAAGATTATGGAGGATCGAGTAAATTTATTTCGGATCGAATACCAATTCTGTCAGCTTGGAACGAGATTGTCGAGATAGTCGGTAAAACTAATCGAAAACCGAACGAGACGACCAGTAACCTTGCGACACGACTTCATCGATGCTTGCGCCAGCCTCTGTTGCTAATGTCGAACCTAATGCGCTGGCCTTCGGTCTCTTTTCACCTTCAGGTATAATTAGTAAATCTATAAAGTAATTCATTCTTTTACTTATCCTTTGAGAAGTTACCTGTTTGTTTGTATCTTTAATACTTCTAATTAAATAAACTTATCTTCTTCTTTGTATTCCTTCTGTGTTCTTTGGGAGGAATAAAGGCTTCCTTCCCTATTTTAGTAATATATTCCCGGTATGCTGATACTGGACATAGATAGTCTATACTATGTGAAGAGATATAGACAGTTTTGTTGATAGACAAGCCCATACGTTTCTCTTTGGGCTCTACCATAGTAAACTTAACCGAGTCTAGAGAGGAAGTGGTCCTTGACTCGTCTATGCGTTCCTTATCGCTAGGACGCATAAAAACACAGATGGCCAAGAGGATCAGAGCTTGGAAGTCAGTTTGTCTAAGGACATAGAAGGGTTAGGTTCATAAGACTTTATTTTCTCGATTATAGGTGTCTAATCATAGCAGTTTGAAGCTAAATTCATAGTTTTTGTTGTAGTTATAGATTTTTGAAGTCTTTAAATAATGTCATTGTAATAGACCTGCTTATGTCCAATAAGTTGATGATGGCTGAGGAATAATTCCGGATAGTGCCACAAGACCAATTTTTTATATAATGACCTATGGAACAAAAGTTAATAAGGTCAGCAGACTAGATATCAGATACCATTAAGCTGTGATCATGGCAATACTTCAGGAAACGGTTCTGAATGTAAGCGTAACGAGTCTCTAGGTGCTGCTGCTTGTAGTTACTAGAGAGGATGGCTCGGGCTTGGTCGTTAAGACCTTTCTGGTCATACTGTGACCGCTTAATCGCCAAGCGGTGAGCATCCAGCTCTTGTTGGCGTTCATCAACCGCTTTCCGCTTTTCGGGTCGGCTAATACCTGGTGGGCTGGGATTGGTAACGGCTTCTGGACTAATAGTTTCAGTAGGACGGAAACCACAGGGCAGACTTCCAGAAGGGGGGAATCAGGGTTATTGTTTGTTTTTCACTTTTGATCTTCTTGATGACTTGCGGGATCAAGTTCCATGGGGGACACGCTTACGGGTTGGTCCAAAATTTTCAGTGATGCTGGAATGCGTTTGTCTGAGACGCCAGAGGGTCCGGATACCAACTGACAAACGCCGGAACTTTACTGTTCTTTCGCGTAGCAAATAAATCTACGTCGTGGGGACCGAACAGGCGGTCGATCTTGTGGAACATGGGATTGGAGATTTCGCATGCCATTTGAGTGTTATAACTTGGTTTATTATATTTTATTTATTATAACTTGGATTAGTAAAATATTAACTTTATTAAACTAAAGAGAATATTTTTCACTGACGATTTCCACAACGAATTTGTTGGGTTTATATACTTTTTTGTCAGCGAAATTTATATGAACAAAACCAAGGTCGCAAGACCTTGTTAATCGAAGAAAAAATATTTTCTTACTTCGATAAACATTCAAGGAGTTTGACCCTTGATTAGTTTCTTGATTTAAATGTTGGGGTTTAGTTCAACATCGAGTTGTTTTGGTTTATGTAAAATAAAAACAGTTACTTAAAATCGAATTGGTAACAAATTAATTTCATGATACCTAAATCAATTTATGTAACTTTACAAAAATGGAAATTCAACTTACAAATTTTAGTTAATAGAAATAAAATTAATTAAAAATAAATTATAGATTACGTTCTATTCATAACATTGAGCCATCAACCGGGAGGGCGCATCCGCCGGGTTGATGGCTGATGGGATGTAATTTATTTGGGGTCTCGTGCTCGTGGTGAGGCAGTGGTCCCAAATTTCTTCCTAAACATCCAGTTACCGGGATGAACGGGTGTTGTGAATAGGACATCGTATCAATATTTTTACTTTTATAATCTCTTCAATTTAGTTTAGATTATAATTTATAATCATTTAGTCCTATTTAGTAAAGTTACGTAAATTAACATTAGTTAATCAAGTATCTAATTTATTACCAATTCAATTTTCACGTAATAATTATTTATTATAAATCAAAACAGCATATATATTGAAACTTAGTGAAACTCTGAGTTATGAAACAGTGTAAGAGTCAAACCCCTACACTTTCATTCGCAGTAAGATAATTTTTTTCATCGATAAACAAGACCTCGCGACCTTGTTTTTAATTTTGAAAAATTCGCAGTCAAAAATGTGTATAAACCCGACGAAATTGTAGTTGAAATCGTAAGTGAAAAATATCTAGATATATTTAAGTAATATTTATTATATTAGTAAACATTTTAATGAACTATTGGTTTATTCAATTATTAAATGCTGATCAACATAATTTCAATTTCTAGTTTTATTTAAAGATTAACTTATTATTAATTTCTTTATAGACTTCGGTATTAAAATTCCAACAATGAAATTAGCCGCAAATTTTATGAGCATTTATTGATAAATTATTCTAATTAAGCATAAAATTTAGTAATTGTTCAATAATTATAGAAATCAATAATTTAAACTATTTATTGAGTTATACATTCACGCAATTCATAAAAGTACTGATTATAATTGACAATGAATGTAAAATTTTTTTATTAATTATTTGTAAATTATATTGTGAAATTGGATAATTAAAACTATGTTAAAATTGAAATTCTAAATATATGATAATTAATATTAATGATGATCTATTTTTCGATATAAAGCTTAATTATGAACATAAGATAATTTTCTTCAAGTTTGATTTTAAAATTTCTACGATGAAAAATTATATAAGCTCTTATAATTATGTTATTATAAATCAGTACATAATATACAATGAACATATGATTTATAATATTGTTTCTTTTATAAAGTTAACAATTAATTGTTAAATATAAATATTTGTCTAAAAAAATTATTATAAATAATTATATTAAATATTTTAATCATATTTATAAAATATTAAATATATGATAAAAAAATATAAAGTATCAAAAGACGACGAGGTACAAATAATACTTATCCAAGATAGATAAAATTTGAAAATATATTAATAAACTTGGTGTTATAAATTGTACATGTAAAATAATAAATATATATCAAAACATGTTTATATCTTAATCATGTGTGTTATATTAATACCAAAAGTTCATTTTAAAATTATTAAATCCATGTGATATAAGGTACGTGAGTTAAAAAATATACATAATTAAGTACTTATACCTAACATACTTATAATCTAAAATACTAACTCATAGCTCTCAGATATAAATAGTACCTTGTTATTGAGAATATAAAATTTTTTGATTCTCCACACTCATTTTGAATTAATTAATTAATATTTTTATATCAACTAATGATGAAAAATTTTATTAAATGTAAATTGATTTTACTATAATATAATGAGAAGTTTGTCAATATGTTAGATACCAATATTATACACAATAATATTGATATTTACAAATTATCAAATTTAATTTATATAAGTTATTATTAATTATACTAGTTTAAAACACACAGTAATAATATAATATTAGTTAATAGTATCTTTATTATTGTTAAACGAGATTGACAATCTTAATTGTTCATGAAAAGGATTTGTATCTTCTTTTATACAATTAAGTTTGTACTAAAACTTTATTATGAACTAAAACTATTAATATAACTATTATTAATAAACAAATAAACTATATCATTAATAAGCACAATTTAATGATAATACTTTAAATATTCATATTGTGTATCAATATTAATGTTTTAAACTAATTTTTAAATAATAATTAAATAATATAAACTAATATTAATTATTATAAATGATACTCATTTAATATCATTAATATTAATTTATTAATATTGTATTTTAATATACAATATTTTTATGATACATGTGTATTCATAACACAGATAAACACAAAACCGCTTTCTCGATACCAGGATAGAGGCTTATTGTTACAGCGTGATGTCTTTCGGTCTGTGTAACAGCCCACTCACTTTTCAGAGGTTAATGGAGTGCGTATTACAGCCGGTGTAATGGAAGCTAGCGGTAGTGTTCGTCGACGACATTGTAGTATTTTAGAAGAATAAAGATCATCATGTAGAACCCCTGAAGGCAGTTTTCGAGATATTAATAGTATATAAGATATAGTTAAATTCAGGAAAATGCAGTATTGGGCAGAAACGACTACCTAGGACACATAATATCTGAGAATGGAATATAAACGGATCCTAAAAAGGTGTCGGCCATTGAAAAATTACCATCACCAAGCAATGTTAAAGAACATTAAAGTTTTCTGGGAACAACATACTACTTTAGGAAATTTATTGGTGAAAATGTCTTGATTTCAAGTCCATTAAACAGTTTATTGAGGAAAGATACAATAATGAAATGGGATGACAATTGACAAAAAGCAATAGAACTATTAAAATGCAAGTTAGTTACATCACCTTTACTTACACATCCAAGGTGGGACTTACCGTTTATCGTCACTACAGTTGCATCGTTGCAGGGTGTCGAAGGAATTTTAAGCCAGACACAAGACGGGAAAGAACATCATATAACGTATGTAAGTAGAGCTCTTAAAAAGTCTGAAAAAAATTATTCTATTACTCACCTTGAAGGGTTGGCTATAATATCACCGTATGCCAGTTCAGAAACTACAACTGGGAATGACATTTATTATTGTATATATCATTCGGCGCTTGTCAACCTCTTCGATTCCAAGGAAGTTTCAGGATGGCTAGCTGATGGGCTATTATTTTGCGATAATATGAATATACATTAGAACTCTGAAAAGGAAAAAATAATCTTACAGATCTAATATCGAGATGTATTCCGGATTATACTACAACGGATATAAATGAAAAAGATTTATCAAGTAAAGAATTAGTATTAAGGATTTTAGTTTTAATAACTTTCAAGTTAAAAAATATAAATTCATCATTATAGTTTCAACAGAGGAATCAACAATATTCGATGAATAAAGTAAAGAAAATTATATTTGGTATTTAAAAATATTTTATAAAAAATATAAAAGACATTTAACACTTCCCTAACAAATAGTTACAAGAATTTATTAATTATATTACATCTAATGCTTGGCAATACGAATATAGGACGACTGCTTATTTAAATAATATACTGAATTGGCAAATTTCAAAGTATTTCATCAGTTGAACTACAATATAAAAATTATTGGAATTTTTTTTATAATCTCACTGGATTTAACAATTGATGGAAAATGTTTTAAAATATTTATTAAATCCAAAATTATACTATATTACAAAACACTTGTCTATCATAGTGCTTTGATTTAATATAAATCATCTATATAAAAAAAAATTAATAAACCCTAAATTTGCTAAGATCTATTTGAATATTTAATATTCGATATATTAGGACCTATAAATACAATTTTAGTGAATTAAATAGTACATTATCGATACGATATATTATGTTTCAAATGGCCATTTGTAAAGCGTAGAACATAAACAATTCGATAAACTAATAAATATTATTATATGATCTATAGTTAATTATGGGATACCATAAATGTATTATATGATAGTGGATCCTATTTTTTAATGATATATACTTAAAATATATTTCTTGAAGCTATTAGTTAAATACTATCTACGGACTATAGACTATCTTCTACTTTACAATTGACAAAACATGTACACTAATAAAGTAAATATTATATTAAAACTGTTAGGAATTGTGTTTAAATAAATTAAATATATTCATGTTTACATAATTCTCATGACCAAATCAGGAAACTTACAAAATGAATTTGTACCAAATACAAATTACTACAGTTTATAAGTACAAAAAATAAATTTTTAACTATGTACAAATTATTAAGCTAATCTAACCAAGTCAAGTAAAAATTAATTTCGTGAAGAAATTCCATTATACAAATATACAGTGACTCAAAATATTGTTCAATTGTTTAATATGTGCATTAAAAATTATTATATCTTACGAATACTATATCGTATCCCTATAATTTTAACAAATATTATACATCCATATACCATGTATAACATATTAAATTTTTAGAATACTTAAACCAGCCAATCAACTGTAGTTATACTTTTTGTAATAATATTTTATTTGAACAATTTTTTGGTTTTTAATTAAATTAATAAATTGGTGATATCTTGTTCTAAAATCTTAGATATCTTTTAAAAAAAGTATACGTTACTAGATATAACTTCAATTATCTACACAATACATTATATTAATAAAATATAAATTTTTGATCAATTTATATACTATGAAAAAACTCAATTTTATAAAATTATGGAGTGTTCTAAATCTGCTGGATAATGGATACTCATATAGCCAAATTGCATCAAAACTAACTATTAGTATAGGGACAACATCTAACATAAATAAAAAGTAACGTCCATCAATAAAATATTTATCACATGGCAGCCCAAATAAATTGACAAAAGC
>LSSK01000461.1:0-24472 GCA_001969505.1 Zancudomyces culisetae | reverse complement strand
CCAGCATCTTTCGTTTTCGATTTATGATGTTGGTTTACACATTGCTGATATAGACACCCCATGGTTATGCAGTGGAAAAATGCGATTGAAAAAAAAAGTAAGCGGCACTCTAAAAAAGAAAAAGTGATGAATGGCTTTAGACTTTTGCATACTACATACAACAGCCATATTTACCGCTTTGCGAGATGTAGTCTATTGATGGTGGCAGCAAGTTCCATAATTTGTTTATTCTGGGGAACCTTGGATGTTGATGTTTTTATTAGTGTGAACCTTAGTGTTTATATTGATTTTTTTTTACACCTTAACAACTGTTTGTTATTTGGAGTTTGCAATTTGCAATTTGCAAATAAAAAAAGTGGAAATTAATTGGCAAGTAATGTGTATAAAAAATAAATTGGTTTGATCTTTTTATATGGCAGAATACCACACAAGAAAAAATAGGTATAAGCATGAATGTCGAAGAAAAAGAGGAGGGGTTTAAAGAGAAGGATGAGTATTTTGAGCTGACAAGCGAGCTGTTGACAACATTAAAGACCAATGAGAAGCAGAATGATGGTGAAAATGCCGGAGGTATTAAAGCCGACGCGAGAATGAAAAAAGTTGTCGAAAAGATAAGCAACATTGTATCAAGGTACCAGGAAAATCCAACGGTCCTGGATAAATACATAGAGAAGATGACAATTGAGCTGATCAAGAGTGTGGATATTGTGAATTATCGCCGCTTTGGCAAGCACAATGATACTATATTTACAATTTTAGCATGTTTGGGAAATGTCAGGGGAATGAAAACTATAGTTAAATTTTTTGGGAGCGAGGTAGATAAAATAGAAAAATTGATAAAATACACCAGCTACTTGGTTAAAAAAGGGGGTGAGCAGGGTTGTTGGGAAAGTAGGTATGTCTGCTTGAGTTGGCTCGGGCTTTTGGTTTTGATCCCGTTTGATTTCAGAATAATTGATAGCAGTAAGTACAACAACCAGAATATAAACAAAAGTGGAAACGAAGAAAAAGAAAATCCAAAGGAAGAAAACGATGGGGTGGGGGAATTCGAGATGAAAGAAATAGAAAATAAGCTCAAAGTAAAGTTTGATTGGATGAACAGCAGAGATTTGATAGGAGAAATGTTAATAATTGCAATGTATACAAGCTTGACAAAGCATGGGAAAGAAGCGGAAGCTGCAAATGTTATGCTTGGTAGAATGCTTACTCGGAAGGAATGCAAAGACTACTACAACGATATCGCAAGAGCAATAACAAAAAGGCAATTTGAACGAGAAACAAAGAGCGGTGGGGTCGGAATTGGGATATTGAAAGAAATAAGTAAAGTTGCAAATCGAGATCAGATAGAGGTGTTTAGAGAAATAGTAAACATATTGGTTGAGCAGGATTCGGATAGGAAAGTCGAGGAAATAAAATTACTAGGAAGAATAGGGTTGGTGTTAGGGGGGGAAGTAGAAGGCCGTGGTGACGAAGAGTGTATGGGTAAAATCATGGACTATTTACTATGTGGAATACGAGACAAGAATACAAAAATCAGGTGGGGGTCAGTGAAATATGTCAGTAGAATAGCAAAGAATATTAATGTCGCAGAAACAACGGCAGCGATAATCGACGAAGTGATAGACGAGTTGGAGGAGGATCTGATTGTTGATGGTAAAGACTACAGCCTGGTCAACGAGCATAGCTGGCATGGAGGGATTTTATTGTTGGCAGAATTAGCCAGGCTGCGTTTGGTACAGGGATCATTAATAGACAAAATTGTCGGTGTTGCCAAAAAAGCGTTGCGATACGAAGTAGTGAGAGGAAATAACTATGCGGTGGGTGCAAACATAAGAGACGCAAGCTGCTATCTGGCATGGACAATCGCACGAACAAGTAGTCTTGGTGGTGAGGAATTGGCTGGTGAACTCCTTTTACGAGCCGTGTTTGACAGAGAGGTGCATGTTAGACGAGCGGCTTCTGCGGCATTTCAAGAATTAGTAGGGAGAAACCGGCAGGTAAAAGATAAAGGAGGGCTGGATTTGCTCCTAGTGATTGACTACTATTCTATAGGAAACGCCCGAAGTATAAAAGATATGGTTTCCAAGATTATCAAAATTGGTGTCCCGTCTTATAAAAAGCTGATTGAGGAATACATATTTGAGGTTGGTATTTACCATTGGGATATTAAGTGTCGAATCGATACGCTAGATTCCATCGAGGTTCTCATTGATTTGCTCTTCAACAATAGCCTTGACTTATTGCACGCAAAATACTACACTGCGATTGTTCAGAATATTAACAGTCCTCAGCTAAGAATTCGCCATGGCTGCATTCTGACGCTCAAATACTTCAATATAGATGTCATTAATCTCATTCCAGGTCTGATTTCAAAAAGATATTTGGATGGCTTTGGTGCCGAGGATACGTTAATGGCTATTTACGAGCTGTCATCAACCGTAGGCAAATTCAATGCAGCTGATTCACATGAGTACGATGCCTCCACTTGTGCTTGGTGGCTAAATCTGTACTTTTCCCAGTCAAAAGTTGTTACTGATTTACCAAATAAAATCAAAATTGCCGCATATTTTACAGAATTTATAGCTGCTCTATACAATAAAAATAGGAACAACAAGGGCGAAAATGATGAAAAGCATACTGATGAGGACTTTACCGCCAAGCTATCTGGCCTTTACAACCGGATTGTCGAGACTCAAAACATTCTTTTTATGCAATGCTTTATAAAATTCGCGGAAAATACCGATTTACTAAAAAGTGCTATAAACTTCTTACTGGACATAACCACAAACTATAAATCTCCTATAGAGCACCAAAACCAAGCCTTAATCGCTCTTAACTATGTCATAGATCGATTTTCTCTTACTCCTCAGCTAGCCGCCCAACTGAATATTTCTGGCATTCAGAAGGTGTTGGTAAAATACGGACTGTTTAATTACAAGGTGGACCACCGAGGTGATGTAGGCTCTTGGGTTCGTCTGCAGTCGCTCTCTTGCATATACTCCCTATTACCTTTTATTAACGCATCTGAGAATTTATTCAATAGCGACTATGAGGCTCTACTTTCAACGGTTCTGGGTCAATTGCTTTCTACCATTCCTAAAATCAGACAACAATCTTTTATTTTGCTCTCCAAGCTTTCTGAACTTTGTCCCCCATCCTCCTTCTACTCCACAACTATTTTTAATAACTTGACAGCCCTTGACGATTTTGGTGCCTACTCGAGGATTCTTTCTATTCCACCACCACGATCCTATACGTTTTTTTTCGCCAACTTTGTCTATCTCGCTTCTCCATCCTCGCCATCATCCCAATCCACAAAGACTCTTGCCTTTGATGCGCTAGTGGATTACTATTCTTCAAATCCACTGATGTACATACCTCATTTATCTCGCCTCTTGTCTCTAACTATCTCCTCAGCCACTACACATAAAAATAAGTTTTATTCTAGATTCTTGTCACCAACGATCACCTTTATCGATTCCTCTATTCCATTTATCAATAGTATTGATCCCTCCAAGTATCTGGTCTTGTTGGATATTTTGAAACTACTGTTGGCTCCAGTGAGCCCAGCTAGTCCAGCGGATATAGCCTGTACCTCTGAGACAAACAAAAATACTTCCTTCAACGCTAATACAACCAATGCAACCAATACAACCAATACAGCCAACCAAAGAAATCTTACTACCAAACTTTCGCTCGCACTATTGAAATCCTCCATCTCCTGCTATTTCAATATATTGTCAATTAACTATAATATTAATTATTTACACTTCATCCTACCATACCTCAAACATAAATCGTTTCCGGTTTTGCGTCAGTTTACAGCAGATTGCTTATACAACCTAATGATGTGCTCGTCTTTGCAAGTAGACGAACATGATGTTATTGGTGAGAACGAGTCTACCAGTACAGATAGCCATTGTTATGTAAATAACGTGCTTCTGGAAACCGACTGGGCTTCAATAAACGGATTTGAGCTGGAAAAGGCATATGAGCAGCTGTTCACCCTTTTTTCATAAATTACAGTTCACATATACTTCCAAACTCCCATCACTTTTCTTGCACCACCGTTTTTTTTTTTTTGCTTGGCTGCATTTCACTTACCCGCTAATTCTGTTGTTTGTTATTTCCAACAATCTGTTTTAGCTAACCAAAAAAACCGAGCTTAGATTTTTTAAAAAAAATTTTTTAATTCTTGATTCGCACTTTTAATTTTGTTCAACCTAGAAATTAAATGATAAAAAGCTACTAATATAACGCGATAGAGTATTCAGCCAACAATCCAATTAAAAAGACCATGAATGCAAAGAAACGATCCAAACTACCCTCCCGGAACACAGTAATTTTTTGGTCTGTATTGGGTTCGCTGACCGCGTACAAATTCTATAACAATCGGGTGTGTGCTGATTACAGACAGCAGGCCAAATTGCGACTTTCTCAAAAGTATGCAGATTTACCCGTAGTTCCACCAACGAAGCAATTCCCACAGCTTCTAGTGATCCTAACAAACATGCCGGGTGAATCGACTCTTTACAAGACCCGCGAATATTTTAACGAGTATGTATTGCCTTTACTCACAAGTGCTGCGATTGATTACGAAAAAATTGAAATTATCAATAATAGCGAAGCAGACACTGAAAATTCAAATAGAAGCGACGAAAGCAAATTAGGGTTTATGAATGGCAGGGTTCATGAATACATCAAGCTTCTAACATTCCAGTATAAGCGCAACCTGGCACAGCTAGAGCTTGCGCAAGAAGAAATTGGCAACATTGATCCATCGAGAATTGTGACCGATCCCAACAGCAACCACAACGCTGATCATAACGATTCCGCAAACGAAAATAATAGCAACATGAAAACGAATAAATTTTCAAAATATCTTCCACCTGAGGTTACTATTGACACACAGTTTTACAAATCAAATTATTACAATGCATTGAACCCTTGTGAACAGCTTTCTCGTGACATTTTGGTAATTGGTAGAAATTCCTACGCAGAAACCATTAATGGATTTTATGACGGATTAATAACAACATCCTTGCACATAGAAAAACCGGAAAGTGTGCTTAAAGCTGTTGAAAATGGTGACGAAATTGTAGAAACAAAAAACGATGATGAAACAAAAGTTGATGCTAAAGGTGAAGTTCCTACTGTTATTCCAGAAAATATGGGGAGTGATGATCATATTACATCGCCACCACGCACACAGGTTTCTGAAAAACTGGAATTTCCCAAGATAGGATATTTGGGTTTCAACAACATCACGGGATTTGTTAATGTCCCGAAGCGACTATATAACTGGTTCAATAACTACAGCCAAACAAAATACTGCACAGATCGTCTAGAATATCTAATTGACCAGTTCCATACACAACCTACCTCCTCCTCTACACCATTCCCTAGTTCTGCAGATACAGCGCACAGAATTGACTACAAGTTAGTTGGTCAGTGGGAGGAACTAAACCTTGCAGGTTTCAGTGGTAAAGAGTGTACTTTTGTCGATTTTGATCAGGAATTTATAGACAAACTAAATGTTCTCTGAGCGGTTTCTCCCTTTTCTTTCTTTCTAGAAGACACTTTATTTAAATAAAATAACATTTATACAAATACTTTGCTATGAGTATTTACTTTGTACATAATCTACAAGTGATTGGGAATATTTTTTACAAAACCTACTCTGAAGTAATACGCACAACCCCTTCCCAATAATACACAACTATTATCTTTGATCATCTTATTATAGTTTCTATTTTCTTCTCTTCTTCCACCTCCTTCTCACTACTTAGAATAACCACAGATTCGCGCCTAATTTCATGATGTTGTTGCTCAAGTTCTCTCATGAGTAGTTTGCGCTTGTATCTTCTATTTAATTTTGGCAAGCACAAAGCAAACACACCACCAATGACAGTCGCAAGAAAGGCTAAAATAGTTAGAATAACAAAACCTTCCTTGTTGATGTAGTTGTATCCACCGGCTTCTGAATCATTAAAAATGGTGTAATTTACTGTTGGAATAAAGACGAGTATATTGATGGTAAGAACCAGTAGACCCGTAACGGAGGGCAGTCGAACTGGTCCAAACATTTGTAATATAGATGCAGGTATAACTGACCCAAGCGTACCATTACTTATTCCAGCTAGAACCAACACAATATAAATCGGCCAAGTTGTGGGTGAAATTACTTCTGGCATGCCTGGTGTTAATGATGACGAAGGTATAATTATAGCTAGTAATAACAATACTGAGATAGCAAATACAAACATCGAGACGCCAATAAATCCGATGTATCCTGTCCTATCCGATAAATACCCACCACCAATAAATCCCAATAATTGCGATACCATCAAAACGATGCATGTAGCTACCCCATTACCTCCGCCATGTTGTATGTTTATGATAAATAGCAGCGTTGATGTCAACCAGCTGAACATATACCTACCCAATCCGGAAATTAGTGTTGCTGATGCAAGTACTAGAAACCTGGTATCACTAATAATTTTCCAGTCAAAAAATCCTGCTTTTTTGCTTTTCAGGATATGCATCTTTATTAATAGGCTGGACATCAAGCATCCAACAATAATAATTATTCCCTGTATTTGCATCGCCTTTACGTGCCCGTAATTTCTGATTACCGAGTTATTGATGATGCTAAACACTAAAGTACCAAGCGCACAGCCGCTCAATGATATACCAGTCATTAATCCCAGTCTTTTATGATACCATTGTGCTAGAATAGTATAAGCGGGAATATAATTAAGGGATATTCCTATTCCAAGTACTATTGCTTGAATTATCATTACAACGCCACTCTCCGCCATGCCACTAGACATGCTGGGTAGAAATAGAGTAAGAGCCATTAGCAATCCTCCCAACATTATTGTAATGGTATAACTAGTTAAGTGACCCAGATATCCTGGAATCCCCAAAACACCTGTTACTCCACAAGAAATCATCATTATACCATAATTCAGAATAATTTGATTGAGCTGCGATCTGTTCATACCAAAGTTTTTATCTTTTTCCCACTCGACTACATTTGCGATAGATATTGAAACTGCTGCCGCGGCAAGCATGCTGGTAGCAAAAAAATGAATTAGAAAACTACCCAAAGCAACTTTAATACCCTTTTTGCCATCCATTTCTGTATATTCTACTATTTCTTTTATATTCGTATTAAAACTGATTCCCAAAGTCTTTGTTAATATGTATGCCCACGACTTTTTTTCTGCTGTATCTATATTTGTAGTAGTTATTTACAAATAAAGTTGTGTTGGTGAATACATTATCAGTACGTATTTAAGGAACTATAATTTCATACAGACACACGCATACACATAAACACACAAATATCCAGAAATGCTAATATTAAAACGTATCAACTCTGACTTTGTCATGTTGTGTAGTTATTAATACAACTTACCACTAGTATTCTGTTCATCTTTCTTTAGATCACTTTCAGTATAGCTCTGTATTTCATATGCATTAATATTTGCAGGTATCCTTCTACCCTTTTTTTCGTTTTCGCTTTTTTTTTTAAACAAAGCATTGAGTCCTGGTGGATCTTGAACCTTATTAAACTCATTCATATCGAATTTTAATATTACTTGCCGGTCATACTCAGTTATCTGAGGTGAGCCTTCACTCTTGTTACTGTGCGTCTCATCCTGATCCTCAGTTTCACCTCTATTTACTGTTGATACTGCGCGTAGGTTTGGGCTATACTTCGTACGTAAATCTTCAACTCTTTCTTTTTCTGACTGGCGTTTATTGCGATCATTTTTACCATTGGACGAACCCGGGATGGCTACACCACCACCATCTATACTGGCCTCATCGGTTGTATCTGGTCGTTGATTACGATTTATTTCAAGATCTGTGTCATCACCTATTTTTTTCTTCTTTTTACCTGGAAGCGTACTTGCCGTCGATTTTATTCGTCGTAGTACTTTTGGAATACCCATCTTGCTACTAACGATATTTTCTTTTAACTTTGCTAACCGGTTTGACTTTTTCGCTTCATGTTCAGTATTTCCTCTTTCGTTGCTTTTCGATTCTCTATTGGTATTCTTGCCCCCATTGTCGGGGTTATCGCTTCTCGCACTTTCTCTTTCGTTATTATCGGACATATCTTCTTATTATCGGTTTTTTTTGTATATCAGATCAACAAACTCAAGGTGTATCAACTGATATGTGTTTGGCTTCGTATTAATCGATATTTCTACTCGAAACTAAATCCATAAGCATACCAATATTATTAAGAGTTCTGTGTTGACTTGGTCAGATATTATAATTGCTTTGTTATCAAGTATGTACATTTATTAGCTTAATGATATTATAAAAATACTTTATCATATATTTTGGTGTTAACGAGATTTTTTTTGCCTCGTATACCGCGTTTTAAAGTATTAAAAGGACTCTTGTACTGTATTAGCAGGGGTTTGTAGCAACTATATTATAGTGTTGATATTACGTGTTTTATATTTATATGGTCTATAGTTGACCTTGATTATGATGGACCGTGATAGAGATTTCCTGGTGTTTACTAGAAATATGTTTTTCAAGCTACCATAAATTTCTTCATAATTTATTATGTTAACCAAAAATACCAAAAAAAAAGAGTCAAGTCAAACAATCTAGTAGCACTGTTCCAATATTATTTCCCTCCTCCCTCCTTTTGTTTACTGGTGATTTTGTTACTTTTTAATAGGGCGGAAATATTCGAAAGCTCTAAACTGCACACAAATAAAAAACAAAAGCCATAGAGTTCATTCAAAATAGTTGAAGCCGTCAACTCCTAATACTTCCTATACAAGAATTGCTGTTGACTCTATGGTTGTAATTCATAACTTATTTTTTTTTTGTAAAAAAATAAAAACAAGAAGCTGGAATGATAGGATATGTAACCCTCAACTCTGCTGAAAGATCTTTCACAAATTGAAATACACAATAATAACCCATAGATTGCTTGATACCAATCATCTGTTTATTTACTAAGCTGTTTGTGACATTTCTTATATATAAAAGAAAAACCAAATCCCAGAAAGTAAACCTTTGTCGATATACTACATTTACAAGGGGCGCGAGTAACAGAATGTTAGAGAGGTGCTGATAAAAAATAGCTGTGTCAACTTACACATAAAAAGTTCTAGCGATCCTCCACGAGCGCTGGATCAAAGGCAGCGATTGCGTAGCCATTTACAAAACGAACCTATTGAAAAAAATATATACACTGGTTGTCTTTTTTATGGAGGCGTCGAGCATTAGTGTATACAAATCATATTCTTTATTTTAAAGTTGTTTTGGTCTTTGCTTTTAGTTTTCAAACATTGTAAATAAAGCCTGGTCGTCATTATAAAGTTATTCAACCTTTAATTGCTCAAATGTTTTTTCTATTTTGTGAGGGGGAATTTAGCCTTAAATTGATCGATCAAGTTCATTTATTTGACTGATTTGGTTGACACATCAAAATATTTTAAACCACAAAGTAGAAAAGTGGCTGAATTAAAATTCAGGTTAAGTTGGCAATCGAAACCATGAGAAAGCCAATAAACGCTACGATTGCAAGGCACACAGAACTCAGTGAAAAATGGTATATCTGGGGCACAAACCCAGCAGCTCGAAAGGTGCTCTAGCTGCAAAGACTAATTACGCAAGCTGGGTGTGGTACGCCAAAGCATGAATTTTTTTTTTGTTAGATGAATTTATTAAGTAAATATCACATAAAACTACAAAAAATAATCCTACATAATATCTACTTAACCGATTCCCCTCCGTCGCTCTAGGGACTCCATACCCACCGGGCGTTGGTTCAAGGAGGTTGTTTCTACTTTAAGTTGGTCTAAGATTTGCATCCTCGTTCGACATATTCCGTCCAAAAATTGTGCCGTTACCAGCTCAACCAAAGACGGTACTTCGGTTTCTCTCTTCTTAGTGGAGAGAGTAACCATTCTTTTTGACACCCTTCCAAGGAATCGAAGTATTAATGTCGATTTCTTAAAACTCGAATATTTTTTTTTGCTCAGAGTAATATATGTACATGAATACATGCGTGTTTTATTATATCGATATGCCTATTAGGCTTGTGGACCTTTTTGGAGTTTATAACGCATAATGCACACAAAATACTTTGGTTTACAAATTTTATTCTGAGAGCAAAGCAAATATATAAAAAGCAATCGGATAATACTACTTAAAAGAGGCGATTCGTGCGTCGGTACAGCTTTAAATAGAGCATTTTCCATCGATATATAAAAGAAAAAAAGCAAAGGCTGAGTAAAGAAGGTAAAATATAAACAAAAAAAATCATTCAAAATTCAGTATCTTGGATAAGCTCCTTGATATGGAAAAGCAGCTTTTCAAATTTGTTGGTACAACCCTTTAATCTTGTGATTGTTATTGCATATTTGTTACTATTTCTAATCAGCACTTTTTTCTGTTTTAACTGTACAAGTTCCACCTTTATCAAAATTGAATGATGATCCATCACATCTATCTCATCCAACTCGGAGGGGCCTGTACCGTATTGAGCCAATAAACAACTTGTCGGGTAATTAACAGGGTTGATGACCTTTGTTATTCTCTCGTTATTATTATTGTAATACACCTGTTTTTGGGTGTGTAAATCGCTTGTTCCAACATCTCTACTTCTCTTTTGACCGTGAGACTCTTCGTTGCTTTCTTTATTTTTACTGGAAAAGAGTTTTTCAACGATGTTCTTATTTTGAGCAAAGTATGCAGAGTTTTTTTGCTTGAGGCTCATGACGGCTTCAGTACTTATGTTTGCTTTTCTTTGTGAAAAACTGCTTCTTCTGAGCTCGGTCGACTTTTTTATCATAACTCTCCTTTTCTTTCCTCTGACGTATCTACTAGCCCAGGTAAACCCATATGGCAATATTTTTTTTCCTATCTGAATATCAATAGAGTCCATACTATCACTTTCTTCAGGTGAGCAGTAGCAGCAGTATACCTTTTTTTCAAACTTTTCCTTTAAGAGCTCATCTATACTGCCGGATTCCGTTACATTCTCGTTTTCGACACATTTCTTTCGAGAAAAGGTGTTATTGCTTGGTATGAGTGAGAAATGGTCGAATGGTTTTGTGCTTTTACCCTTCAGCGTGTCTTTTTCAACGGCTGCTATGTGTACTGATTGTGATGTATTTAGATACTCTTTAAAGTTTACGTATACGAGCTCCGGAAACTGACTCCCGCAGTAATCTCCAAAGTTGCCGAGAGGTTCCCCATGGTTACTTATTTTTCCTAGGAGCACATTTGGAAGACATTCATCTTTTATATTACATTCCCTAATGCTGGATTCGCTTACGTAGATGCATGAAAGATCGTTTTCTTCTAATATGTTTTTTACCTTTGCCAAGATGGATTGTATCAATTCAGCTGGTGTTTGTTTACGTTTCCTGTTTTTTGCCGCTTGGTAAATATCGATCCTGTTGACTATACGATCTGTATTCTCAATTTTTCTCAATTGTTGATGATTCGGCTTGTACAATAATAGTTGACTTTTTTTTGAAGAAAGTTTATTTTGTGAATCATAAATGGCAGAGTCCACGATATGAGCTTTTTTGAAAGCTGTATCGTTATACTGTTTGTATTTTGTGTTATAAAAAGTATCGCTATAAAAAGGCTTTTCACTGTGAAATCCACCTTCAATATTGTTGGTGCTTTTGAGTTTTAGGCTCATGTTGTAATACAATGTTGGAAGCGTTGAAAAAAGCTTGTTAAAAATCCCAAGTTTCAAAAAGTACCTGCTTTTAACTTCTGGATTTCCATTTAAATCAAACAGTATCTTTGACTTTTCGCCAAAGCTACCAGTAAAGGTGGACTCTTGCACCATAACTCCTTTTTCTTTTTTTGTGTGTACTTTTAGATTACTTTTTTTCAAATTCTGCGTGTTAGAGGGGTCAGTACACGATAACAATGGCAGTTCTTCCAGCCATAGTACTCCATTCTTGGTTCTGTACAGCTGAGAAAGTAGTAGATTATAAAATTTCAGAATCACAAATGCTCGCAAATCCAACACACTGCTATCGCCATTGAAAGTGTGTTTTACGCTTGCATGTCTTGTAAGAGATTTTGAACCTTTAGATATACCTGCACTAGATCTGGACAAGATACTGCTCAAGGTCAAAACAATTAGCTCAATTGAGATACCCAAGCAATCTGATACTGCTTTTACAACGTTAGCGTTCAAGGGTTCTTTTATTTCCATACTGTTACATTCCTCGGCCATACCCGTTTTTTTAATATTTTTAAAAGAACAGTATTTACAACAAAGCCCCATCATTTCCTCTTCGTTGCTAGAAATCTCCTTGTAGACATCAGAAACGCATCTAGCATTCTTTAAGGGTGAATCGATTTGGGAGTAAGGCGCATTTTCAATCTGGTATATTTCAAGCGATTCTTCCCTAAACCACCTGTGGTTAAGAATTTGTTTGGAATTGTATCTTCTTGTCTTGTTTGGCTGAATCATATTTTGAAGTAGATCAACTACATCCTGGCTCATATTTGGGTAAATCTTAAACTCACCTTTCTCAATTTTCTTAAAGTTTTTTGGCTGTGTAGGGTCCGAAAAAGGAAACTTTCCTGTTAGCATAACATATAAAAGCACACCTAATGACCATATATCTATTTCAGGTCCACTATATGGCTCACCTTTTAAAATCTCAGGTGCAGTATAGGGCATACTGCCACAAAACGTATCTAAAGGTCCATTAAGTTTGTAGAAGTTTGCCAACCCAAAATCTATCAGTTTGACGCATCCTATTGGACTGTATTTGCCTCCATGACCTTCATAGCTATATCTTGAATTGTTTTGTAAATTTTGTGACTTTGGGGTTTCTCGTTTGTGTTTATATTCCGTTCTTTTTAGTCTAACATCATCAAGCTTTTGTGCTTCAGAGTAATCGATCAATATGTTTTCCAGTTTAATGTCTCTGTGTACAATGAAATTCTTATGACACAATGCTATTGTTTCAACTAATGGTCTTAAAATTTGTTTTGCCTCTTTTTCATCAATTCCATTTTCACCAACACGCTCAGCTAGTGTTGGGCCGTTTATGTGCTCGTAGAATAAGTAAAAGTGTGTTTTTGTCATTTTAAAATCATACAACGGTACAATATGTGGTGTAATTTTCCCCATAACTGCGCTCAGATTTGCCTCTCTGAGTATTCTCTTGTCAATAACTTTATGTTTTTTTTTATCATTACCATCCTTATTTATGGCATATCTTTGAACAACTTTAACCGCAAACACTTGTTGTGTTAGTGTATTTCGCATCAAAATCACTCTTCCATAACTTCCTTTTCCCAGATTCTTAATGATTTTATACTCGTCCAATGGGGTATTGAAAACAAATGTTTTTGCACAAGAACTATTGATATTATTAGTGTACTCAAATTCCCTTTTGATATTGGTCTCTTTGTTGCTCTTTGAGTTTTTCTTTGCCTTAAACCCTGTTTTTAAAATCAAACTCAAATCTGAACCCGAACTCAATTCCAAAGTATCTGGCATCGTTTGAAACTCTTCACTGCACCCTGAAATTTGTTTATTTTCAGCATATCCTGAATACTCGTTGTTTGCATTTCTGGTACTTTGTATAGGCTGGCTTTTGCCTTGATTATCTAGGAAAACCTTTGAGTCTGATATCAACTCTCGCTTTTCCATAGTGGTTTTGTTAGTCCCGCTAGTTAATCTTGTGCTTGGTTTTTTTATACTAATGTCATTCTTCACTACCCTTATCTGTTCTGGATGCCTTCTACTGGTTCTTTTAGTATCCATATTTATTACTCCGTCTTTTAGTTTTAGCAGCTTATCAGTAGATTTTGGTTCAGTCACTGGGTTTGCATCAGTAAACTCGGTTGTGTGTACACCGGAAGCTTTGTATTCTTTATACTCGATGTTGAGTGGATCTCTGTGTGGTGGAAAATCCTCATATCGAAATAAATCCTCATTATACAATATCCTATTTCCCACGCTAGTCTCTTGTACAGTATTGTGTATAGCATTTTCTACAACACTTTCAACAAGAGGCTGTATGTCATTTTTTGCAGAGGTTTGTATAACAACAGGTTTACTTTCTTTTCTATTAGTGCGTTCGCCACACTGTAGATTGTATGTATTGTCTGAACTGTTATTTTTTTTACTTGGACAGACTCTTTCGCCATCTTTGGTAGTTTTTTTCAGTGTAATGAAGTCATGTTCAAGTTGTTTTTGATTCGAGTCTTTTACACTTCCTGTAGAACTTGCCAGGCTCGCCTTGTCTGCATTCGGTGATAAAACTTTTACTGATTGAGCTATCTCAGCATTAGCGATATGGTTTTCAAAATTGATACTATTGTTGCTCTTAGGTGTGGAGTCAAGGAAACTATTTTTTTTGCTTTTTAATGAACCTAATAGTGAACTTTTCCTTTTCGAAATACATATTTTATTATTCACTTTTTTTTTTGGTGTCAAATTTTTAGAACCATCTTTTGTGTTAACTCTATACTCTTCTTTCTTAACATGGTGTTTGTCATTTGTACTATTTTCTCCCAGTTGTTCGTATGTATATACCGTTTCTTGACCACTTTTTGACGTTGCATCTTTGATTTGTTTTGAAAAAAAATCATCTCTGTGTTGGATGTTCTCGAAACCAATTTTCAAATTAAACTTTTCTGCATCTTCACCATCCTTATTATTCAAAAACCCATCGTTTAGCCCAAGCAAATTAGTATACCCACCTTGGTTACTAATGTCTTTTTTCTCCAGAATATTCTCCCAATCAGCTTTCTTTTCTCTGCTACTTAGTCTTCTTCGATATCCTCTTTTTTTGGTTCGCCTCATAGATGTACTGGACCGTCCATTATTTGACACATGTGGATGTGGATGTGGGTGTGGGTGTGGATGTGGATGTGGATGTGGATGTAAATTCATGCTCGTGTATATATGCATAGATTGGTTATTGGTACATGGGGCACTACGCATTCTTCGGGATGAATTGTACCTCTTTTCTGGGTTTAAATATGCAGATGCTAACAGCCTTTTTTCAGAGTGACGGTTTGAAATTACTTTTTCTTTGTTAAAGCCACCTGGTTTTGTCTCACCATCGGCAATTCTCTTGATAGCACTAGTGCCTTTAGAATTAATGTTTATGTACACATCCTTTGCACTATTTTCAAACAAAAACGATTCCAGCTCGTTTGGTTTGATTTTTCTGATGTACTTGTGTTTTTTGATTTTATTTTGAGCCGAAATGCCTATGTTTTCTGGGAGAAGTACACTGTTTTCTAGAGGCTGGAAGCCTCTTGGTTTTTTGTTATTAAATCTTTTTTTTACCAGATCCAGATTACATTCAAGCACATTGACACTACTTATAGTTCCCTTTAGCATCTATTTATAAAAATTTTTTGCATCATGTTAGTTACCATTAAAGAAGTATAACTTGAAAAGTATATTGTAGTCATATGTAACCACTAATATATTTTGTTTGCTAGGTACATCTCTTTTTCCCCATTTTTTTAATTGTAATTCGCACTAATACTCGAGTGCGTGAACGTATTTTAAATTTATTAAATACTAACGGTTTTGACTTTTGACTTTTATTTTACCATAGTTTTGTAAAAACTAGGAATAATATCATAATGTTATCATACACAATACCAATGAAACCTGCATACCAGAAAATATTGTTTTCAGGGATAGGATGTTTATCAGCTTAGGAATATATATTGGTTTACCTTTATGTACTTGTTAATACCAACTCTTCTGGGTATATTATTTTATTACTTTATCTCTTAGTAGAGCAATGCGTAAAAGATATTCTCCTGTGCTTTTCAAATGAAGATTCTCGGTGTTCTTTTTGTAAGATTTCAGTCTTGATGAGCTTTCTCTAAGAAAATTATTCGGCTATAGGTCGTATAATCCTTGTTTAAAGTTTGTTGTAAATTTATTCGACTTTTATACTGTTTCCAAGTAGCCGGATGCGTGAAATGTAGTGATATATTAGTGTGTGTCTCACTTTCTTCTCACTCTTCACATTTATATTTTAGAAGAGTATAGAACATTGATGAAAATAGAAGAAATATATTAAATGGTTTTATGCGTCCTTTTATTGCGTGCGCATATGAATGTATATGTGTATGCGCGTAATCTTTTTTTCTTGGTCATTAAAGGTCTTGTTCTATTATAGTGTTTGTTGGAAACGGGAAAGATGAAGTATTTTAATACTATGTTTGCTCAAGTACCAACACAGTGTATTCTTAGAGCTCGAGTTTAGTAAAACTCCTAAGCGCTATACCAGTAGCCATTTACTGGGCAATTTCCCAATTATCTAATATCAGCAATGTACCCCCCATTTCTTTACGTTTTATTAAAATTATATATCATAGCCAAATAGGGTATACTACAACTTATTTTTTTAAATTACTATTTGCTATTAATTACAGAGTATATTGGCCCTTTATTACATAGCCAGATTTATTGGAAAGCTTTTTATTGAACTTTGGTATTTTTTTATTAGTATTTTATCTCTGGTCCGCAGGGCTTTTCTCTTATTTACCAAGTGAATATTAAATCCAATGCTAATTAAAAGTTAATTAAATCTCAAATTATAAAGCTGTCACTAAATAAAATGCAGCGAGCTGATTTATCCCAATGACCAAAGGAAAAAACCATCCATTAAAACAAAGTGCCGTACTATTAACCACAAAAGGTGTGGTTCATTTTTTTGCATATCCCGGAGAAAGTGGTTGCCTTTTTTTATTCAATTCATTATTACTAGCTCCTGGCATTACCTTCAATTACTTTGCAGTTAAGATGGATACTACCACTGCACACAAACATCCAGACTTTAATAGCCATGCCCCCAATTAAAATGGATTGAGCCTCAGTTAATTTTGGCTTTTGTGAATAAAGTACTAAGAACCTATCTTTACTTTAATTTCACCACATGCAATTCGTTTACCAAAATTCCCCAGGTTAATTTTGATGTTTTACTTTAATTTTTGCATATTAAATACTAGACGATGCTTAAAAGCCTAGGCCAAAATTGACAAAACTACATGTTGCATTTAGCGGGACGTATAGAATAAAAGGATATTCAAAGAAGTTGCACCATAGAAGTGACTTTTCCGTTTATTCTTATGGAAAAAGAAATGGAAAAATGATTGATACAGGGGACAGGTAATATTTAATTATACCCCAGCCAAAGATAATTTGATATCTAGATTAGTAGAAGTCAACTGGTTTAGTATTCATGGCCCGATATACTGTGCGTACACTGTATACTTTTTTCGCAGCGATGCGGTGTGTCAATGGTTCGTATGCGAGGAAGTTTTTCTATAATTGATAACACAATGAATATGACTATTGATGTCTAGTAACTCAAGAAAAAGGTTTCTCATGACTCTGAGATGCAGTTTTCTCCCTCTTACGCTTTCACTGAAGTGGGAGCTAGAAAAGCTAATTGTTGTTTTTATGTACTTTTTGGTATTGGTTAAGTCCAATTTAAAGTTTTTTAATAAACTGCGACAGTTTACCAAAAAAAAAAAAAAAAAAAAGAAAGGCCGAAAATAACCTACCTTGGGTTAGTTTAAGAGGAATACTTTTTTTATCAGAGGAATTTGAGAGTGTAGAGGGAGATTTAAGGTGAGAGTGGGGATGGGGTGGAGAAACGACAGTATTTTCAAGAATTAATAACAATAACAAAAAACTACACAGAATATCAAGTGAATGGCAGCAAAGCGACAAAAAAAGGTTATAATTTGCAAAGCAGATAATGCTGTATATCTTTTTAGTCCATTTGCTAGAGCCTATTATTTTTATCATTCGTTTAGCAGTTCTGGAATTTTCTAGGTTGTATCCAATTGATCATTGGTCATTTGCGTTTCTCGTTGGTGATATTGTTACAAAATTATGGTGTTATGTTTTCATTATCAAATTGAACAGCAAATAGAAAAAAAATTTTGATTGTTGATAATACTAAAAAATAAAACTAGAAATTAAGCATTTGATAACAATTTAGAAAAAAAAAGTTTTCTGAAAAATTATACTATTCGAAAAAAATTATTACCTCTTAATTTAAGCAAACTTGTTGCCGCTGAGTTGTAATAATCAAATAAAACAATGTTCAGATTACCAGTAGCTAGAGTATCAAACTTGGCTCTCAAGGGAGCCGCAGCCCGCAGAATGGCTTCTAGTGCAGGAGCACCAGTAATTACACAGATCGAGACCAGATGGGGATCAATGCCAGAACCCGAAAAAGTCGAATTGTCAAAGAAGCTTTCTGAGGTTATGAAGGCCGATTGGACCAAAGTTTCAGCCGAAGATAAGAAAGCAGGTAAGCGCTCTTTCTTTCTGTTTTTATTGACTTTTTATATATCACATTTTCGTGGAATTAACATTAATGTCAAGATTACATTTTTGATATTGTTTAGCATACTACATCGATTTTGGTCCTCATGGATACCGCAAGCCAATCTCAAAAAAGGGAGATGGAATGAAGGTGCTCACATATGTTGCAGCTACAGTTGCTCTTAGTTTGACAGTTTCTTACACCATCCGAAAGATTGGTAAGTTTTACCTCTATCCCAATTTTTTTAACTTTTTCTTTCTCTGTATTGAGAAAAAAGCAAAGATGTTAGATACAAAATACTAAATCCTGTTTTTTTCTAAACACCTAGCCGATCCAAAGGAGCGCACAATGAACAAAGAATGGCAAGAAAAGTCAAACGAATACGCCTTGTCGCAAAAATCCAACCCTATCCTGGGTATCTCATCAGAGGGATACAGTGGCAAAGGTCACGTTCAATCTTCTTAAGTCATTGATATTTTTAAGCAGTCTTTTGGGCTCAAAACCCTTTTTTTATGAGTGTGGCTATTTCACTACAGAAGAAAAGCATAAGCCTACACATGCTTTCCATTCCGCCTTTCTTCCGATTAAAGTGCGCTTATAACTAATAAAGAAATTTTTCGTAACTTTGTTTTTTATTTGTGCCTGCTCTACCTATGTGGCACGAAACTTTCAGAGCACTTTACAGCTGGTTTAGATAAATATTGGTGACGTCTAGTATCGTTGTGTGGCACGAGTGAATAACACGAATTGGAGAAGCAGATAGAGATAATAGGGATCTTGCGATGCCTTTGAGCATAGATGCATAAAATCCCAATAAACAGCCGCATGTTTGTATTCTACCATTATGATTAGCGGTTTAATAACCAAAATAGTCCCAGTTTCGTCCAATTAGTGCATATCTGCAGATTGATCGTTTGGTAACTTGCTTAGTCAAGTATAGTTCTCCATGAGTGTCGATTTTTCAGGATGAAAAATTGATTTATAAGTTTTCAAGCCAGTCGAGTATTATAGAAAGTGTTGGCATTTGGCTCTAAAGCACTTCAAGTTCTCCAAATATGTACTAATCGCATGAATCTTATTTTCGAGATTACAGTTCTTACAAACTCTACATAGGAAAGGTAGAGAAAATCTGTGCGTAAAAACATACATGTATTATGTGGATGTAGTATGTCTGCAGAGTATATACACAAGCACTTTTAAATAAATATTTTTTTCGAGTAAAGTAGGCACAAATCGATTCTGCTCCAACACACGAAAATCGCAGGGCTTGAAAACGTAAATACATTTAGACCTGTTATGTTGTGAATTAATTTACAGAAAAAAAGTTTTACCAAAAAAAAAACGTATACATTTTCAAAAGGTGCTAAATAAATCTAGAAAAAAAGGATATTAATTAAAGTACAAAGGTGGACACTTTATTACAAGGAACAAACCGAGTTTTACCAGGCATCTAAACAATAACACCACAATCTTTGTTTCTTTTTTTTATACTAAAAATACGATCATCCTTTTGCTTGGCAGAAATAAAAGATGCACGACGAGGAAATAAAGTTAACGGAGGAAGAGGAATTTTCGACTGGACCCCTATCGCTTCTTCAACAGGCTGTAAAATCGAATTCGCAAGTGTTAATAAGTTGTAGAAATAATCACAAATTGCTGGCAAGGGTAAAAGCTTTTGACAGACACTGCAACATGGTTTTAGAAAATGTTAAAGAGGTAAGTCGACATTAAAATGAATTATTCTGATACACGACTCAATCAATTTTACCAAAACATTACATATATTGTGTCTTTTACTGGGTTTAATGTATCAAACACAATTGCTACGAGTAGATGTGGACAGAAAACCCAAGAGTGGGCAAGGGGATGAAAAAAGCAAAACCTGTAAATAAAGATCGATTTATTTCAAAAATGTTTGTGAGAGGCGACACAGTAGTGTTAGGTAAGTACTATCCACACCCCGATGTCACTACCTTTTCTTTTTTATTTTATCTTTAATTTTTAGCTATATGTGCTGCTGTTCATTTTGTTAACTTGAAACCATATTGCTATAATTCGATAGTTCTGCGATGCCCATAAAAGCCATTTGAATGATGTGTTTAATTTATTTCTTTTTTGTCTCCTCACATACTTAATCACTTTATCTCTTTGGCTCTTTTAATTACGTAGTATTATAGTGTATAAGATGCAAGTTACTTGTCTAGTTATATGTTTGTTAGTAATGTTAGGGAACTCAAAGTTCTTATAAAACAATACAAGTAGTCTTATGTCTTTCACAAAAGATGATCTCGCCAACAGTTTTTATTAATACAGCTAACCTCTTTAGCAAGTCTTGCAGAGTATTTCATTTTATTATAATTAATGAATGGTGTACGCGATGCCGAGAACCTAGTGGTTTCCGTGCATGTGAAACCATGCTTTGGGTTGTTTTAAACTACGATATTTCTTTGCACTATCCTCACTCATACTCTGTTTCTTTTAAATAGCGCCCTTCCAGAAAAACTCTGTTTACCTGATTTATTTATGCAGTCTTTGCTGGAAAAAAAAATTGAAAAGAAAACAATTTTTTTGAAAAACACAGCAATTCCCAAACTGAAGATAAAAAAAAAGTAAAAATAAAACGCTTTTATCAGAAAGACTAATCGACACGAAATAAAAACCGAGAAAAATGAACAGAGTAGTTGCATTGACAAGAAACATTAGAAAACCTATCCTTCAAAGATGGTTTAGTTCAAGCACTGAAAAGTTGAACGAAATTACTGAGAAGAAAGCCACTGAAGTAGGTTGGAGTAATCAATCGACGAACCACCCTGGTGTTTGGAGCGCAAATCAGCGATCTAGAGAACTTGCATTTTACGGCCCAAGATTTGAGCAAAAGGATTTGAGTGCCCAGGTAACTCAATCGTTTTATGCCATAAGTTTACGCTACACGATTTTATAAAGTGTTTTGTGTTAAATTTTTGGCTGTTTATAACATACCTTTGTAAACATATACTTGATTTTCACATTCTCACGAGGCTTATATCAATCTCGACACTTTTTTTATTATTTGTAAATTAAAATAAATAGCCACGCTCTATGGCAGCTGTTGAATTGGTCTCAAGAGAACCAGTAAGAATTGTAAATGGCCGGAAGGCAGTCTGCGATGGAGGTATATAATTTGATTTATATCAGTAACTTTTTATTCCATATTTATTCTCTTATGTTAAATCTAACTTTATAACAAATAAAATTAAACATAGGAAACGGACCATTGGGACACCCAAGAGTGTATATCAACTTGGTAAATCTAATATTTAATTTTTAAATGGTTACTGCTGGCTTTGCATAATTTCTCTTTGACTCATCTTCTCTTTATGTATAAATAGGATGACACAACCAAGCCACACGCTTGTTTGTACTGTAAGTATCACAATCTTTATTTGGATATAATTACCGACTTTTAATAAAATAACTGTATAATCATTTTTGAATGTATAGGCGGTCTCCGCTTCCAGCAAAAGGATCACCACTAGATGCTTTACCATGTTCTGCGACTATAACACATTAGTAGAAGCTATTCATTTTCATTTTTCTTTTGTTTTTACCTTTTTGGTGAATCAAAATAAATACTTTAGTTAAACAAAATGACCAAAGCTGAAGTACCAAACTGACAATGTGTATGTATATGCCTATTATAAGTGTATGTTTGACTTTTTTTTATTCTCAGTGGTAAAGATATTTTCCATGCAATTTATGGTTGATTAGCCCCTTATTGTGTAGATTAGTAACACGAGCCTTTGAGACATATCAGTTTACGCCTAAAACTCTATTTAAAAGTTGCCCAATTCTTTTTAGTATGCGTAGCGGAAGAAGCTATACCTCAATCTAATGCCACAAGTAACACGATTTCTATAAACTTGCGATATAGAAGCGCCATCCCTATGTAAAATAAGAGCATTTTTGAGCCCTCTAAACGGTGTACACAGCACCATTTTTGACATGGACTTGTGTAGGTCCCAATCTACTGATTTATACTCATGCGTGATATTATTATCAGAGTTCTACAATCCATCGAAAATCCTGGAAGTTGGATAAGAATAAGTGCTGCTGCTGTAAGCTTGGTTATTTAGAGAGCTTTTATTTGACCAGCTCGAAGATCACATATTATGCAGACCATATATATTATCGATATGAGGATAGTGTAATTTAAACACTGAATTGTATGTTGTTAGGGTTAACTATGTGTTGGCTATTGTACGGTTATTAGTTTCAAGAATAAGGCCAGCTAAATAAGCATTATATTTCTGAGTGATGGCTCTTGAATAGTTTGAGGCAACAGTCCAAGAAAAAAAAAATACTCCTTTTTAACATAGCTTAATCGGGCTGGTCCTTTGATTTGGCGTTAATTTTTTTTATTTTTCTTCATAAACCTAAAACTATTACACTAACAAAAATAGACGGAGGCAGCCTGATTTTTTATTGGCTTGACGAGTCAATGAAAATTTTATTAAAAAATTTATGCGATAAAACAAAAAGTATAACAAAAAAAATAGATTTAATTCCTAGCTTTTAGATATTTGCTTTTTTTTACAAGTCTCTTGCAGATAACAAAGCAGTTTACAAGTAATATAGATAAAAATGTCCAAGAGAGGTAAGAGATGTTTATTGTATACTATAAGCGATGCTTTTTACAGCGAGTAAATAGAGCGAGAATTAATTTCAATAAGGGGGCCAGAATTTGATCAACTATTTGAATCCGTGAAATTACTTGCTTTGTAATTATATTAGCCCAGTGTTACTATAATTAAAAGAGCATGGTTGCTGGCAGAATTTTGAATCCATACTATTTAAAAATAAATTGAAGCGAACTAGCTACTGCTATACCTTGTTCTTAATTTTCGTTTGGCTCGATTTACGATGAAGATGAAGATTGATTATGCTCTACTCAAGTTCATACGCATTTTTGCAAAGATAGAATGACAACTAAAAAACATAAATCGATATTTGTTTAGGTCGCGGAGGAGCTTCAGGAAACAAATTCCACATGTCATTGGGTTTGCCAGTTGGCGCCATCATCAATTGTGCAGACAACAGCGGTGCTAAGAACCTATATATTATAGCCGTAGCTGGAATCAAGGGACATTTGAACAGATTACCTTCTGCTGGTGTTGGAGATATGGTTATGGCAACAGTCAAGAAGGGAAAGCCAGATCTTCGCAAGAAGGTTATGCCAGCTGTGGTTGTAAGACAAAGAAAAGCATGGAGGAGAAGAGACGGTGTCTTCCTATACTTCGAGGATAACGCAGGAGTTATTGTCAACGCCAAGGGTGAAATGAAAGGAAACGCCATTACTGGTCCAGTTGGTAAGGAATGTGCCGATTTGTGGCCACGTATTGCTAGCAACTCTGGAACTGTAGCCTAAACTACGATCGCACGTCACTTTCCTTATTATGTTGGTTGTTTTACAATTGGCTTTTGGGGGAGTTTTTCATGAAAAGTATATATAATAAACTACAACTTCCTTAAAGTTTTTAAAGCTTGTTTTTATTTATTGTAACACAATAAACTTTGTTTTTGATATATGAGCAGCTGTGTTAAGTTGAGTATTAGGAGTGTACTTTTTTTGGCTGGAGTATTTGCCTTGTTGAAGAGGTCTGTCGGATAAGGACAAAGATAAAACAGCGAGATGCATACTATTAGAACGATACTCTCGTAATGACAAGTCTAAAATCTCAAGATGGCTGTTAGACAGGAATCTCGAGGGAATGAGTAAGAGCATTCCACAAATGGAATGGCATGAAAACATGGATAGCAGATTTAATACAGAACCCCTTCAAACACTCGAAGGACACTTGGGTCACAGGGTACACAAGGTGGTCTAACAGATTCAACAGGATCAAGATTGATAATGTACCAACCGGAGAGGTAAGAAAAACTAAAGAGACACTCGAGACAAACAACAGGCTGAAAGACAAGTCGAATATTACAAAGTGGATAAAGGAAGTTGGAGCAGGCCGACAAAGGAACTGGGTCGACTTACAAGCGGCTTTTCCACAGTACATGAAACACATTCTTTTCGTAGGTCGAATTCGAATAGGTCAATTTTGGACCGCCACGAGATTAGCAAATTCGGGTTTTATAGA